>JAGPOY010001148.1:4681-23363 GCA_018983105.1 Silene uniflora
TTTAAACGTTTTCCTTTGCTTTAATCATTAAGTGGGAAAGTGCCATTTCAATTTGTCACAACTATTAAGACAAGTTGGAGAATTAAAGATAGTTACCAAAATACGCCTCCCTACACCTTCCCATCAACCACAACTTCACAACCCCCTCTTTATCTCCCACCACAACGGCACACCCCCACATCATCACCCAACATCTCACCCCACCACAACCCACCACCGCCATTCGCAAACCCGTTCCCCACCACCAGCGTTGACCCCCACTCCCCCACACCTTCCCCCACCACCACCACCTAGAATCCATTTCAAACCATCATCCTCATCCGCCTTCCACCACCAAGTACTTTTAATTTAACGGCAGCCTCTTTTATGAGTTTCATCAGCCACCCAATCGTTGTCACCCAGCCTCCACTGCCCTACCCCAGCCACTAATCTCCACCACCAATCCACTGATCGTAACCACCCTGCGCCTTCCCCAGAAACCACTACATCAATCGCGAAAACAGGCCTCATCCACCCAAAAACTGTCCCCTAAGAAAACCCAACCCCAACCCCGAAAGCAGTAAATCAAACTGGATATAGAAGGTACCTTCTCTAAAAAAGAAACAAATTGCTTCCCGTTTAGCATATTACCCTGCACAATCTTTGGACGAACAAGAGAAGTAACAACGTCCTTCAACAGGTCCCTCTTTCTCACATAACCTGGGTCAAGGTCAGCATCATTCATCTCACAAAGCTTTGTTCGCTGCAGATGAGGCTGTTTAAATTCCAAACATTAAAGATATTAGATATGGTCCATCCATCAGAATTAATACATTTCATGTCCAAATGTCCCTGTCACACATGAATAAATCACCTGGAAACAACTACGACAAGCATGGATTGCTGCTATTAAATATAAAATTAAGTCATCAGCTATATCTCTCTTGGAGGAAGGAGATGACAGCAACCACGACATGTCTCTATTACAAAAGCTAGCCAAGCAAATTGAGTTACATCTCTAAGTTGTGGGATCCAATGTGTATCGTGGTTTTCTGCCCAGATCAGATACAACATAACCCCAGTGCCTCAATGGCTGTGGGGTAAAACGAGCCGTATGTACGTAGCCTTACCCTTGTGTTAGCAACACAAAGAGGCTGTTTCCAAATGACCCAAGATAAAAATTGCAACGAGAACTGCATCGAAGGATTGATAATTCACAATAGAAAAGAAGTGCAACCACTTTAGCAAGCAATACCGAAGAGGTCTTAGCGTAGTGGTTAAGACTAAGGTATCGTGACAATAGGTCACGGGTTCGAATCCACCTGGGCAGTTTTGATTTATTGCATCATAATCCAGAACCAAAGGGACCAGATCAGATATGATGATTTTTTTTTCTTGGCTGTGAAGGTGGCACAAGGTTAAGGTATCACTGGTAAATCTCACATCAAGATAAATCTCAAATGTGTCTTGGGGGTGGGGGTCGGGGTGGGTGGGGGCAGACCTGTGGCAAACTGAAAGCTGTGCTGTTGTCACCCATTTTAGCCAATGATTCACGAATCTGGTTAACCTGAAAAAATAAATGGAAAAAAGCACTTTTAGTCTTACCCGTACCCTAGAGATTCAGCAATAAAGAAGCATGTATGTAGTTATTTTGCAAACTCCAAGAGTATATTATACCTGCTCAAGATCTCTGTCATCTGTAACCAGGTGAACAGGAAATATCTATGGTCAGAATTTCGCTCTGTAGCGATATAATAAGATTGATACTTGCTAAGACGGGGGAACTAACCATTATGATTAGGAACGCGTCGAAGAGCTTCGTTTACCATTTCTTGAACGGATTTTCCTTCTGTAAATACCACATTCCGTTAGTTTCAAAGATTCATGTGCCCCAATATGTAACTGAAGCATGATTTAAAAAGAAACACAAATTCACAGGGGTCGCACATAAGCCCCCCCAAAAAAAAACCGTGAGACAATTCAAAGTGAACCCTATTAGAGAACGTACGCAGAAAATCTCGTTGTATGAGCCAGAGTAACTTAGCCGGGTTAAAAGCAACATCTTCTCCCTGAAAAGGTGAAACCACAGAAATTTTACGAAATCATCACATAGTACAATCACCATGAGAAGTTTACAAAATTACACATTAATCATATGGACATACCTTCACTCTGTTTCATGAGTAGTATTGGTGGGCAAAACAAGAAACACAAATTAGAATTACATTTACAGCCATGAAATATAAGTACAAAAAAGAATTAAAGGAAACAGACACAATAATATTTTCCCGCCAATTATTTTTTTGAAGCACGTCCTGACTCTTGAGTGGAAAAAAAAACGATGCATTAGAAAGAGGGCAAATCAGAAAAGTTAAAATTCATTATTTGGAAATAAAAGAGTCTCCCATCACTCTGTAGTACATTACTTACCTATTATCCAGTCCTACAAGAAATTAAAAAAAGATATATGTATCATTGTATTTACCTTCCATAAAATTCTTCAGCTAGCTCAACTGCAAATGAAAGACGTGATATATCAGCTTCACGTACCTGAGACAAGCATTAATAATATAAAGCACAAAATGTGTCAGCACTTTTTCCCGTATATAGCAAGGGTAACAACAACACCAAAACTTAATATTTAGTACTCGATAGAAAGAAAAATAAGGACAAATAAAAGAACCAAAGAGAGAGTAGTGTTGCAGGCAGAGAAACAAACCGTCTCAGGCAAGTTATAAATAAGTACAGAGCTCATGACAGTTGCCAGTGCAAAAATCCTGCATACAAATACACCAGAACAGACTTATTTTCTTAACTTTAAGTCATACTTATAGTCCTCAAAAAGAAAGGATTACCTGTCATCATAGACATTTGACTTGCCAATGCTTTCAAACCCTTCTGTATCAAGGTAGAGCACGGATGTCTTAACACCATCGACCTTCACTTCTATTGGTGTTCCCCACACCCATATCCCTGATTTTGAAGGATAATGAATTTATATTACTGTGATCCATACAATTTATAGACTTAACGGAAAAAGGGCAAACAGATTGGCCACCTTTTGTTTATATTGCTTACCTTTTGTTTTAGTATCACGCATGTGTCCAACACCAAAACCTGTGAAGGAAATTGTGTTAGATGTGGACTTCATAAATATACACACATGATGTTCATTTTGACTTTATATATAGCTTCCAAAGCTTATTCCATTCCCTATGGAGCCAAAGACTCATTATTCTTTGGTTCTGGATTATGTTGGCATAAAGAACAATGGCTTATTAAACTGGTTGTGCTTCTTTTTATTATGAAGTAGCAGCTTTTTGATNATTCGGAAATAACTTTTTGGTGTTGCTAATACAAGGGTAATGTTGTGTACATCAGGCCCCAACCCTGCCCCTCCCTTACCCCGCAATTTCCGGGAGCCCTTCGAGAAACACCGGGACAATATCGTTGTTACGTAGCTTCCAATGCCCTAAATAGTAGTTACAATCAGTAATCACCTTCATCACAAGAAAGTGAAAGGAGTTGATTAAGCAGAAAAGATTTGCCAGATCGGTAAGGTCCAATAACCTGAAAATATACCCAAAAGTGGAAACATTTTAACGTGAAAGTCTGTTAGAAAAAAAATCAAACCATCTTCCAATCGAAAGTTTCATATAGAGATAGCGAACGGCATAATCAAATCCATAAATAACTAGCCACCACTTTGTGCTTTCTGATGAAATTCAAAATAAATAAAAAATAAATGAATAACAAATAAGGCATCCTGAATTAAATATTGAAGATGGAACGGGGGAGAGTAGCGAAGTATAAGCTTACAGCAACAGCCGCAATTGGGGACGTTATTTTCTCAATAGCCTCTAAACCCTCCCTAGAAAGTCGTAATCTTGTATGACCAGGATCAGGCTCTACAATGGGGAACCTGTAAAATACGCAATAATATATCAATTAACTATTATCAATCACAACAACGGCTTATGAATATACACAGCATCACCTTCCATCACACGTATGCTCATATTAAGTGAGCTAATTCTTAGTTAAGCTCGCGTTTTAGGTAATGTAGACCATAGACGTAAACCAAAACAGCAAAAGAAAAGGGTAGTACAGAAATACATCTTTCATAAACTAACCAAGAACCCAAATAACAAGTAAGCGCATCTAGAACAAGCGGAATTTTGCAATACACATTTGGCAGAAGCAATTTAAAAAAATAAAAAATAAAAAAAAAAATAACAAATTAACAAGTACTTCCTTCGTTCCATTGAATTCAGTATGTTTCCTTTTTGGGCACTGTTCACAGTGACGAGAATCTTCAATACAACTAATATATAACATAAACGATAGTCATGTGAGATCTTGTCCAAATTGTCTTACCAAGTGCATTATGCATATCAAATTTTTATAAATTTTAATAATAATATGTAACTACAGATATGAACAAAAGAAAGCGAGCATTGATATACGTGTATAAAGCAAACGTTAAGAATTCAATGGAATGGAGGAACTAGAATTTTATAAAGGAAAATCTAGGAATATCCACATGCACATGGCTGAATTAAAAATGTCTTTGAGAGGAATTGGATTATAAATTATATAGAAAAACAAGTCGATTTCTATACAGCTTGACGAGCCGCGACTATACAAATTTAATGAGAAAGTAGATTCCTATCATTATCTCCATATTTCCAATGGAGTCAAAGACTCATGACTCTTTGTTTCAGGATTATGATAGAATAAATCATAATGGCTTACTAAAGTGGCTGCATTTCTTTCTTTTGTGAAGTAGATGTGCTTCGAAAGAACTTGGGTCATTTGGAAACAGCCTCTTTGTGTTGCTAACACAAGGGCAAAGGGCAAGGTTGTGCATACATCCGCCTCAGTAAGCAAAGCAATGATACACCATTGATTTTATGTCGTCTTAGGTTTTCTAAGGTCTAGCAGGAAATCCGGAAGAAGAGAGAGTAAGCAAGCCTCGTTTAGCTGGAACAACAGAGAAGTCCTAATCATCGTAGAAAATAAATATTGCGCAGATGAGTTAGGACGGAATTATACAAGTTATGAAGATTACCACGAGAACTTCTTGAGCTTGTAATGGACATATTTACACTGATATCAGCCCAGAAGTGTCGATTATGGGCTCCCATTTAATCATAGAGCATAGATTGTAATGGGAAGTTCATAGGTTCTTTGTCCAATGCAATATCAGCCATATACCAAGCAATACCATTAGCATTGAACATGGTGAAATCTCCTAGTGCACTCATACAGATCCTAGATGTTGCTAAGATGGAACTGCCATAATACCTTATTTCAATCCCGGAGTAAACTAACAGTCTAACACTCGTTGCTCAACTCTTACATGGTAAGTCCAGATAAGTCTGTGACGCAATACGCCATAACAAAAACATGAGCACCCGTACAGCAAGTCCACCCACTCAACCAATAATCAGTAAAATGAGTACAACTAAGCCATCCTAAATCAGTAATCCTATTACAGAGTACATGCTAACCATACATTGTCTTGAACTTCAATTACCGTGTTGGACCTCCAACATTTCAACACAATGGCATTTTAAGAGTTCCTCAATTAAGCGACTTTTATCCAGCTCAATCATTCCTCCTGCCAGAAAATGCCGGATTTACGCCTATGAAGTCCATTTAATGCTACATCCAAGGTAGAACCACACAGAAAAAAATGCAAACCATATGAATTAGAGGAGTTCTAAAACGACCAATTGCATGCGATTGATAATTGAGAAAGTCAAACTTCAATTCAACCAAATAACACACACATTGCGATGAAAATAGCAGTCAAATCAAAAGCAGGATTACAATCCTAAAACATATATTTAAAAAGAAAAGAAAGGTGGAGAGTTTGTTTGACATACGCTTGATGGAAGTCCTGAATTGAGGAAAACCCAGGTGAAAATTGAGAGAGAAAGATCGAAATCAAGAATGCCCAACTTGTAATCATCATCATCATATCCATTGAATAATTCAAATTATAATTATAGAATAAGAAAAATGGTAGCTTGAATCCCTCAAAATTGATGAAAGATCCTCAAATCCTCCATTTCAAAGAATAATCAAAGTTGCAATAATGTCATTGAGTTTACCACTCTTGCTTTAGTTCCCAAGGATTATTATTATTATGAATGAATGCGTAGGTTAAATAAGGGGTTTTCCTGGAGATGTGGAGAAGGTGGAAGAAGATCTTCGCTTCCTCAGAAATTTGTTTGACATAACAAAGAGTTGAAACTTGAAACTACCTCAGATTTTCGCATTATTGTTAGCACTATAAAAATGCCCATGTAACGCCATTTTATATTTTACGATACTACCCACTTTTTAACATGATGAACATATATGGTAAATATTAGTAATTTATTTTCGCATTATTGTTCGCACTAAAACATAACGACCCTAGACATTTATGATGCTAAGGGATGATAGACCCATGAGAAAGGGGTTAGTAAATGGGCCGGTGCAAGACTGGACGCTATAAATGAAGGTCAGGCCCAAGAAGCATCCGGAAGAATAGAAGTCCAGCGGTCTGGGGAATTAATCCAGCGGATTGGAGTGGTTATTCAAACACTCCCCACTACTCGGGCGGTTATAGGATGAAATGACTATATAAGAAGACCCTTCCCCACCGAGCAAAAGACAACTCAACGTCAAATCAAACAAACTACAACGTAGTCTATCTTAGATCTTAGTTTAGCGTAGCTTTAGTCGTAGCAAGGCGGAGTCCATCCGATCATGGAGGTATTTCGTCATCTATCCCTTAGTTTGTAATTTAGCTTATGAGGACTTTGGTTTGTGTTGTGTTAACGATATTTCATGATATATAAGTATCATTTGGAATTCTTGTATTATTATTTGGTTAATTGAATCATTCAATCCGAAGGTGTTAAATTATTTGAAGTAATTTAACACTAATTAGATTACGCATCTACAACCGTGACTCAAACCCTTGCATTTAAGGGTAGATCACAAAGTGTAGGAGGGTAGTTACGACCTCCACGGTACCTTAAGGCCTTGTTTGGATGAGAGGTTTTGGAGGGAAAGGGAAGGGAGGGGAAGGGAGGGATACAAAATCTCTTGTTTGGATAACAAGATGAGTTGGAGGGAAATGGAGGGGGAGGGATTTGGAGGGATCCATTTTCCCTCCTCCAAGGCAAATCATAATCCCTCTACAATAGGAAAGATTTGGAGGAAAAATGTATCCAAACAAGTATTTCCCATTCTCCCTCCCCTTCTCTCCCCTCCGTTTCCTTTCCCTCTATCCCCCTCTCCTTCCTTTCCCTCCTATTTTGCTATCCAAACAAGTTGTAAGGTACTTTGCTTGTTTCCACACAAACAAGTTTTTGGCGACCACAGTGGGAGGTTTGATATAAATTAATCCTTCCAACTAATCAATCTCATTTTAAAGTGGGAAATGTACTCAACTAGACCAAGGTCTAGAATGAGGGAAACGGACGAATCAAATCAGTAACAGAATGTTCATGATGAGAATGTTACCTTACGTAAATCATCTAGCAATGATTCATTGGAGACTACCCGAGAAAGGTCTACTCCTAATGATGAATTTCTTAATACACATGATGGATCTGGCCATGCAAGAAGCACGGCGGATGACTTAGAGGATGCTAAAAAGCGTTATCTACGCAAGCTACATAAAAAATATGTAGGATACTTGTCTAATGTGTTATCAGAGGTACAAGAAGCCATGAGAAATGATTTTCATGAGCATTATCGAATATTTACCCAAGAAAATGCTAGAATCTTTACAAATATTGTAAAGTCAACTGCCGAAGACCTTGAAAATAATAGGTCAAGGAAGTTAGTAAGGGTGATCCAAGAGATGAAAGATCTCTTAACCGCTACTCATGGGGCGTTATCAAGAAACGTTGCCCACGAAGTTGTCAGCCATCTACAGCCTTTGATAGCTCGTCATAACTGCTTGAGTGAGCGGTTATGTAAGTTACTGGATGATGGGTTCCAAGAAATGAACGCACGAATATATAATGGAGAAAATATTAGGGGCGATCCTAGAACCATTAACATTGGTTGTAGTGTGCCTAGATCACGAAATCCGTTACCTACTCCGTCTAGAGCATATGAAGCATCCTTCGAACGTCCAAGCGCTCGTACTCGGACGTTTGAACATGGTGAGTCATCAAGGCGTTTTGGCAATAATCAAAATGCATTTGGTTTCCAGCGCCGTGTTCCTGTTGAGCGAGGTGTTGATTATAATGGTACTCGTTCACCAAGACTAACGTTGGACGCCAATAGGATACCACTGTATCAAGGTGATTATCTTACCCCATGCGCACAACCCATTGCTGGGAATGGGGGGCTAGATCCTCCATTGGTCTATCCCATAAGGGATAACCGCGCACAACCTCCCTCATACATGAGTGATTGGATGGGTCATAGGTGGACCTCAGAGCCTCAGGATTTCAGAGGGCAGGTGAATGTTGGTAATGGTATTGGACACAATGATCCATGTTTCCACGGGCAAAACCTTAGCCAGTCGGGCCGTAACAATCCCTATGCTGGAGCAGGAGAGGACCCCAGGAACCCATTTTATCAGTATCCACCTGAGCAATTTCCTGATCAAGGACAAACCTATGTTGCTATTCCGATGCCATTTATGGCGCAGGTTGAACATATGATTGAAAATTATATGAACGCTGGAAATCAAAGAAATCGGCGGGTACGACATGAAAAGTCGTATCCTGAATGGGTGGATAGACAATATCCATATCCGCCAGGGTATAAAATTCCTGATTTTACTTTGTTCTCTGTAGACGGGGATGTGTCGACCATGGAACATTTAACTCGATTTACGAGTCAATGTAGAGAGGTTGCGGATAATGATTACCTGAAATTGAGGTTATTTCCTAGTTCGCTAAATAAAACTGCCTTCAGTTGGTATGTTCATTTAGCGCCCAATTCAATTCCGGATTGGGAAACTATGAAGAATCAATTTCATAATCATTTAACTAGGATAGATCCTGGTATAACTATTAGCGATCTAACAAGAATTCAGCAGAAGACATGAGAATCTGTCGAATATTTAACTAGATTTAAAAATGCTAAGATAAGATGTCATTTAAATCTGCCAGAAGGCGAATTTATACGGATCGCCCAGGATGGCTTGGACATACCTTTTAGAAAGCGATTCGATGGAATCATCTTTAGAAACTTCATGAACTTACGGAATCAGTAAGTAAATATGAACAAGTGTTGAGCGAAGAAAGCTAACAGAAACATAGGGCGTTTAATTGTATGAATTTGGAGGAGGAAGAGGAGTTTTGTGAGATAAATTTAGCGGAAATCCCAAAAGGTCCTCCATATCAGTGTCCAATATTAGAAAAGAAAGAGGTCTCTGCTAGTAGAGATATGAAAAATAGTAAAAAAATGTCTTTATATGCTTAACATAACGAAAGGAGAAGAAATATTCAGGCACTTACATGCCAATAATATTATTCGACTAAAAGGGAATCATAAAGTTCCCTCAGCGCTAGAAATAAAAGGCAAAACCCTTTGTTTATGGCATAATGCTCGGTCACACACTAAAAATGACTGTTTTGTATTTCGCAATGTTTTGCAGGATTTGATTGATAGTGGTCGAATTTTGTTCTCAAATGGAGACAACGTCAAGACAGACGATGATCCTTTTTCGGTTTTGAATGTCGAATGCAATATGTTTGATTTCTCTAAGTCAATTATTTCTGCTGATGATTTGCAGGAAGAACGAGCTCAGCGCTTGTTTGATGCTTTGGTGGACCAGCGTTTATTGGTCTTCCCGAAGGTGGAGAATATTGAAATGGAAGGAATTTGCAAGTGGCATATGACTGAACTCCACACTACAGATAAGTGTCAGGCGTTCAGGGCTTTTGTAGCCAAATTGGTGCAAAAAGGGAGGATCACTCTCTTGCCAATTGATGAAGAAGCATTGGATCTTGCGGGGAAAGACAAGATTCTAGAAGCTATCAAGGGGAAATCTGGAAAAGCAGATGAAGGAGTGCTCACTAAGACCTACAAGGAAACCTTGGAACTTGATCCAACCTATGCACGGCTGGTTATGAGCATGACAAATCTCAGGAGGAACATGTGTTTCGGGTGTGCTGACATGCTGCACTTTGAATTGGTACAGAGTCATGCCATACCGAACGACCCTAAATGGGTACTTGCTTATCAGCGCCGGACGATGAAATGGATAAGGCATCTTGATGCTGGTAGCTCGAGCAAAGGTCCTAGAGGCATGCAGGTATTGGGAACTGTCAGGAAGCCGCTGGGAGAACTGAAACTTGTGAATCAAGTGACTTCGCTCAAGGGAAAGGATATTACCAAGAGCCAAAGGAAGAAGCAGGCTAAAGCCATGGCAGCTAACACTCGTGCTAAAATTGAGATGCGGTTAATGCAAGAAGCCTTGGTGGCCGATTTAAGAGAGCTTGACAAGAAATTAGAAGAAGAAAAAGGAATTGATGCAAGTATTGAAGCTTGTGTCAATGCAATTGATAAGCTTAGCGACCAAGTGATGGGGACCGAAAAGGAGGAGGACGACCTGAAGGACTTCTCTGATTCTGAACTAGATTTGTTGGTCACGGACGTGGATCTTCAGCCTCAGCCAATTCAATTTGGGTCCCAAGGTTACTTTACTCGCTAGCTCGTCAATGTACCCCAATAGATGCCTCACCGTACCTGTCGATCGCATTTTATACAAATACGAAAGCCACAGTCAGTGGGGAGTAACTCCGAGTTCTCCCAGCCACGAAATGCCATAATGAATATAACATATACACACAAGCATGTGAATATTATCAACACATGGCCTTAGCATACCAACGCTAGACCAACGTGTTCATCATGTGAACAACATACAAAAGCACATAACCCTAGCATGTGAATACTAGATCGACTCACACTACACTATCATGTGAATCACGTAACATTCAGGAATCCAAACTCTATCAATCATAGCCGGCTTGCATCTCACCTTCTATAATTCATAGAATCACCAAACAAGAAAGGACAATATGTCAGAAACAGGCATAAGTTCCTAGTACAGTCAATAGTCACTTTGATAACTCGAGTCTATACCACGAGGTAAGGTAAACACCCTAGCTCTAAATCTGCGCAGACCTAGCGACATGCGGAAACTCCACCGCACCCAAGACCCATGATTGACACCACATGAGTACCCCTAAGGAGATCCACCAAAGGGTTGACTAGTACTTAAGCTGACCACATATTTCGATAGAGTCTCTTATCCATATACGTCAGGAGGTCATGCCCTAACTTGGATGTAACTCCCACCAAGCTAAGACACAAAGGCTATTAAGCTGTGAACATACACTCGTTAAAGACTATAAGGGCCTATCCATGACGATGGTCTAAGAACCAACACCACACAAACAAGTAGGACACCCGTTTTTAAAATAAGTGGGGCAAGGAGTCCAAACTTGCAACATAAATAGTCATACTTCAAACAAGAACCCTAGGATAGCATCCTAGCATGTGAAAGATTACAAAGTATTTATCTTCATTCGATAATCCGACGATATTCACAATCTCAATGGTAACTCAAACTTAGCTAACCATTAGTATTATAATTCATGTAAAAAGGCTGACATGGTAAAAAGGCAACAAGACTTGAGTATATAAAGGCAACCAATTCATCCAATTCATCCAACATGTAAAAAAATGTAATCTTACCAAAAGACAAACCCTCGACCCAAGTCCCGCGACGGGTCATCGGTCAAATCGAGGCTGGCCGGTTTTAAACCTAGTTTGACCAAACTCATTGGTCAAACTGGCCCAGCTCAGAGTCTTGGCCTATTTCAGCCCACAACACGAAATTCATCACAAAGTTATTTTCATGCCATTTCTAACTTTTATCATGTGAAACGATAGTCATAAATAAAAATGTTTCGGCTTATGAAATAATTAATTCAACGGATAAACTTGCGTAAATAGTTTCCCACAAGGCCAAATAACGTCGTATTTTATCACCAACAACAACAACAAACCCAAATACCGCGCAAACACCCGAAAACCCGACTCAACCAAACGGGCCGGACCCGGGCCTGACCCACCGGGCCTGACCGGGTCGGGTTGGGCCTGTTTTAGGGCTGTTTTTCGGCCCAAACTCCTTCCTTTCCATCAAAATTCCGTTCTTACTCAAATCAATTCCGTCTTAAACAAAATCAACAACAATAGTGGATTTTAACAAACATAAATCATGTAAAGGTGACAACTTTTCATCACATAAATCACATACTCATCCAAAATACATCAAACACATAATAACACACAATATTTGTAGCATTAATTCGTCGAGTAACTCGGAAAAGTTACCTTAAGCTAGTAAAGACAAAATATAAACTTGAGAAAGCTTCTAAAACGAAATCTACTCTTCTTCTTCTTCAATAACATATGGGTCTCCTAACTCATATTCATATTCAAAACCTATAAGAAAACACAAAAACATAATTATAAGCCTTAAAAATCGAAACCCTAGAAATTTTGTCTTAAAACAAAATTGGGAGAAACGAAAAATAAGCATACCAATAGATGGGGGATGATGAGAGGATTCTAAAACTATAAAATTTATGAAATTTGGTTAAGAATTGAGGATTTTATGAAGGATTTTATGAAGGATTTAGTGAAGGTAAAAAGATTTTTAAGATGGATTTTGGTGTTTTGATGTTTGGAGGTTTGAATAGAGAGAGATTGAGAAAATGGAGAAATGAAAAATGAAAGGAGGAAATGGTGGAAGGTTGGACGAAATTTTGGTAGGGGAAAGGGTGTTTTGGTTCAATTGTTTATCTTTTGAGGTTCGTTTCGTCGGAAATAATAAATATTCATCGGTCGTGATTTTCGAGAACATCAAAGCTTTTAAACATGTTTCTACCAAAAGATTAAGTACTCATACGCCCAATGACAACATCCCCTAACACGACGAACTTTAGAAATGGAAAAACTGAATTTTACGTCTTTCGTCAGAAATCGGTTTTATCAAAGTAAAATGTTCAATAATAGTTTGAATTACTTTTAAACATTTCTAAATCATCTCAAATAATTACATTACTTCAAAATAAAATAAAATTATATTTTTTCATTTTATTATTATTTCAAATAAATTAATATTAAATTAAAAATAGATTAAAATATTATTAATAAAGGTTTTCAAATTTACGGGATGTTACATTGTTAGGTAGAAGTTGGTTGCATAAAACCTATTCTATACCTTCTTCATTACACCAATTCTTAGTAATATGGAATGGTAAACGATATGAAATTGTTTATGCCAATATACCTACGGTCGAGATTAATGCGACTAACCTGAATTTTCATGTTAAGAAGCAGATCACAGCGCCTAGAATTGAAGCCTTGGATCAATGGCAGTTGATTGACCTTGAGGAACAAGGAGGCTCTTGCAAGGTCGATGAAGTTCTAATAAAAGAAGTAGAAGACATTCAAGAAGAAGGTCTGGAGGAAAACGCTCAGGAGTTGAGTATACTCCCGTTTAATTACTAGAATGTAGTAATTTTTGAGTTTCCATTTTATCAAATTTTGCAATGACTTTGCAATTTAATAAGAATTACAAGTTTGGAGACAACAAGTCTTCTATAGTGGTAGTTGATGAATTGTGTCCGCATAAAAAGGGGCATAGCAATTTGAGTCCTTCCTTAACATGGGCAGAAAGGCCATGGGTGAGGAGCGATGACATTCGAAAAAAATCACAAGATCCTTTAGAAGAAGTAAATCTTGGTACTTCAAAGGAACCTAAGTATATATACTTACATGAGTCAGAATTTGACCGCGCTGGAAAAGGAAGCGATGAGAAAAATCCTACTCGAATATAAGAATTGCTTCGCATAGGAGCACCACGAAATGCCTAGTGTTGATCTTAGCATAGCTAGACACCGTTTGCCAATTAAACATGGATGGAAATCGGTGATTCAAAAACCAAGAAGGATGTCATCTGAAGTCATCCAGGCGGTAAAGGAAGAAGTTAGTAAGCTTCTAAAGGCTAAGTTCATTCGACCGGTTAAATATGTCGAATGGATAGCTAATATCGTTCCAGTCATTAAGAAGAATGGCAAGATTAGAGTGTGTATTGATTTCAGAGACCTGAATAAGGCTACACCAAAAGATGAATATCCGATGCCTCTTGCAGATATTTTAATTGATGCAACTACCAGACATAAATATCTTACCTTTATGGATAGATATGCTGGGTACTATCAAATTAAAAAAGAGGAACAAGATTGTTATAAAACAGCGTTCAGGTGTCCTGGATCATTAGGGGTGTTTGAATGGGTAGTCATACCTTCCGGTTTGAAAAATGCGGGCGCTACGTATCAGCGGACAATGAACTGTATTTTTCATGATTTAATCGGAGAATCTATAGCAATATACATAGATGATGTGGTCGTAAAATCAAATGAATTTGATGACCATCTTGCTCATTTACGACAAGCTTTTGAGCGGATGAGAAAGTATAATCTCAAAATGAATCCTATGAAATGCGCTTTTGGTGTAAGCGCCGGGAATTTTCTTGGGTTCTTGATCCATCAGCGTGGCATCGAAATTGACAAGAATAAGTCAAAAGTGGTAATCAATGCTAAACCTCCCTCTAATAAGACGAAACTTCAATGGTTCCTGGGCCAGGTTAATTATGTGAGGCGTTTTATCGCCAATTTAGCAGGGAAGACTAAGGTTTTTTACCCATTACTACGCCTTAAGAAGGAAGAGGCTTTTATTTGAAATGATATCCACCAAAAAGCGTTTGATCAAATTGAAAATTATTTGATTAACTCACCAGTGTTGATCTCCCCAAAGTCTGGGAAAATGCTGCGGTTATATATGTCAGCGTCTGACCAGTCAATTGGTTGTATGCTTTCGCAAGAAAATGAGCAAAGTTTTGAACAAGCGGTATTTTATTTAAGTCGAATCTTACAAGATACCGAACAACGGTACTCTTATTTAGACAAAGTATGCTTAAGTTTATACGACGCTTCAGTTAAATTGAGGCATTATTTTATGGCACATATCATAGAAATCGTCTCAGCGTTAGATGTCATGAAACATATGCTATCGCAACCGCTGTTAAAGGGAAGGCTAAGTAAATGGAGCATACATTACTACAGTTTGATTTGGTCTATGTCCCACAAAGGGCGATAAAAGGTCAAGCGTTGGCTGATTTTCTCATTGACCACCCGTGTTTTGATAAACAAACGCCAGAAAATAATAATTCTACGCCATGGGAGATGCATTTCGACGGATCTTTTACGTCGGATGGGTCAGGCGCTGGGATTAGTATTATGTCTCTAATAGGAAAAGAATGGAAGTTCGAAGTCACATTGCATGGCAGCGGTACGAATAACAAGGTAGAATATGAGGCGCTAGTGATAGGGCTGGAGTATTTGATCAAGCTCGGAGCGTTGAATATTCGAGTGTTGGGGGATTCTCCATTGGTCATTAATCAAGTTAACGGCTTGTTTAAATGCAAATCTCCGCCTTTGTCTAAGTATTTGGCTAAGGTGGAGGAATTGTTTAAAAATTTTCGAAAGATTAAATGTGTTCATATTCTACAGAATTTGAATACAACCGCTAATCAATTAGCTCAGTATGCCTCCGGTTATGTGATAGAAAATATCGAGGCTATGGGGGATATCGAGAGGATCGAGAGAGCTTTCCTCGTAAGTGAGGATGATCCTGTGATAGAAATTTGTAAAATGGATATTATGCCACAATCATTAGATTGGAGAACGGATATCATAAGTGTTCTGAAGAATCCATCACAAAAAGGATTAAATCCAAAGCTTAAGAAGCAGGCTTTCGGTTATTTTTTGATTGATGATGTCCTTTATATAAAGGATCCACATGGTATTTTATTAAAATGCTTGAATACTGATGATGCATTACTCGTCATGGCTGAAATTCATGAAGGAGTATGTGGCGCTCATCAGTCCGGATCTAAGATGCGATGGCTAATTCATCGCCACGGATATTATTGGTTGTCCATAATGGAAAATTGCGTTGCATATGCAAAGGGGTGTAAGGCATGCCAGCGCTATGGGACCATAAGCCGTGTGCCGGCATGTGAACTAAATCCTATAATTAAGCCATGGCCATTTCGTGGTTGGGCAATGGATATGATCAGAGAGATAAAACCCCCATCATATAAAGGGCACCGGTATGTCGTCGTCATAACAGATTACTTCATGAAATGGGTTGAAGCTAAACCGTTTAAGGGAGCAACGATGCAAGATTTGGTGGATTTCCTGAAGGAATACATTTTCATTCGTTTTGGAATTCCTGAAACACTTACAGTGGACCAAGCGCCAGTCTGTAAGGCACCAACTATTCAGGAGTTTACTGGACAATATGGAGTAAAATTGACAAATTCTACTCCCTATTACGCCCAAGCAAACGGTCAAGCCGAGTCGACAAATAAGTTGATTAAAAGCGGAATCTCAAAAATGATTGAGGATTGATGTGACCGAAATATACGCACTTTTACCCCTTAACGAACCTCGTTTTGCATGCTTTTACGCACTTATTAGGGTCCTCTCGTGCTCTTTAGCTTCCTATTTGCTTTTATATTGGCTTTTGGCTTGCTTGTAGGCGGAGGAGCTAAATCGTGCATAAATGGAGCATTTCGGAGCTAAAATGACGATATTCAAGGACCTAGCATGTAGAGGAGACGTAGTCAAAGGCCTAAGTCATGTTTTGGAGCTAAGTAGAGAAGCCCCCACGGGCTAGAAGGTAACCCCCACGGGTTTTGGAGCAGAACATACCAAAAAGGAGCTGAAATGCATTGAACCCGGGCGGGTCCGTCCCAACCCGGGCGGGTCCGAAGGCAAAATGACCCGGGCGACTTCCTTGCGACCCGGGCTGCCCCTAATTACCCCGCCTTGTCCTTGATTGACACTTCACCTCTACTTAACCTAATCTTGTAATTAGTATAAATACCCAATTTGTAATAATTCTAGGGTAAGGCTTGACAAGCCCCCTTTAGGAGTAGATTAGAATAGATCAAACTTTAATCACTCAACAATTGTTGTTCAAGCTTTCCACAATTAAAATTAATCTTTCAACATTAAATCTTCCATTACTTGTTCATTAGATTAGTCTTGAATCTCTTGGGTTTATGATTGAAGATTGGTGACAAGTCTTCATCTTTATACAAGGATTCTCCTTTTATTTATGCTCATCTTCTTTATTTTTTGGTATACTTCTTAATCCCTTTATTTACTTGTTGATGTGACCGTAATAGTTGCACTTTTACCGCCTTAATGAACCTAGTTTCACATGCTTTTATGTACTTATTAGGGTCCTTTCATGCTCTTTAGCCTCCTATTCGCTTTTCTATTGGTTTTGGCTTGCTTGTAGGCGGAGGAGCTAAATAGTGCATAAATGAAGCATTTCAGAGCTAAAATGACGATATCCAAGGACCTAGCATGTAGAGGAGACGTAAACAAAGGCCTAAGTGAAGATTTGGAGCTAATTCGAAGAGCCCCCACGGCCTAGGGGTCAGGTCGTGCTGATTGCGATGCAGGATGTGCAAGCTGAACAGCAGGTCGAGCGACCTATGATGGAGGGTCGAGCGACCGAGCAAGTGGGTCGAGCGACCGAGTATCGGGGTCCAGCGACCCTATGGGAAGACAAGCCGGCTCGACCGCATGCAGTGCGAGCCGAGCGACCTCTAATCACTCCGCCATGTCCTTGTGCGACACTCCACCTCTACTAACCTAATCTTGTACTTAGTATAAATACCCCCTTGTAAATAATTAGGGTTAGGCTTCTTTATGTTATGTTAAGCCCCCTTAGGAGTAGATTATAATAGATTAGGAGTAGATTAGAATACATAAAACTTTAATCATTCAACAATTGTTCTTAAATCTTTCCACAATTAATATTAATCTTTCAACATTCAATCTTCCAATACTTGTTCATTAGATTAGTCTTGAATCTTTTGGGTTTATGATTGAAGATTGGTGACAAGTCTTCATCTCTACACAAGGATTCTCCTTTTTATTTATGTTCATCTCCTTTATGTTGGTACAATTCTTAATCCCTCTTATTATTTGTTAATCTCTTGTTTATTTCCTTGCTTATTCGCCATGTTTGTTCATGCTAAGATGATTGACACCATTGATTGCATGACCCATATAAGAATGAGTGAGTAGTGACCTTGCTAGGATTGGTGGGGGATTATGGGGAATATCAAAGGGTGAATATAATACATGTTGGTATTGGGAGTCGATTGATTGATTAAATTGTTATTATGTCATCTATGTCTTATGCATGCTATATGTTTGATGAAGTGCTTGAATCACAAAACTTGCATGGATTCTCTATGTTTGCCTACCTTGGTCACGCGAGGTTCGTTAGACTACTGTTACACCATTTGTTGGCAGGCTCGAAAGGGCCTCGATAGATGGAGTTTAGATGTGCATATAGGCTAGTAGGAAAGTTAGGGTGTACGGGTATACGTAATAACTAACCCTTTCCGACCTAAGGGTTGTAAGATCGAAAGCCTCGACCCTATTTCATCGTGACCTCAATCAATCTACCCAATACTTGATTACATGTGTTCCACCATTTGATTACCCATATGAATCCACTCTTCCTAGTTTTCCTTCTTATTGTTTTAATCCTTGCTATTCACTTGCTT
>JAGPOY010001149.1:0-18682 GCA_018983105.1 Silene uniflora
TTACCGTCATTCTGGGTATGGATAACAATCAATACCCACTGTGGGTCGCCCTATTCACGAACCACGCGAAGTCTAATCGGGTGCTTCATCACATCATCAAACCGAAGAACGGATTGCCTAAACCGCCTTCTACCGATGATGAGAAGGAATTATGGGAAACCCTCGACGCTACGGTTCTTCAGTGGATCTATTCCACCGTCACAAATGAACTTTTGGAAAATATTGTTGAGGCAGACACCATGGCGATGGAAACGTGGAACCGTCTTGCCGACATATTCCAAGACAATCGGAATTCTCGGGCTGTGACACTCGAACAAGAATTCTCTCACGTCGCAATGGGTGATTTCTCATCCGTCTCCGCCTATTGTCATTGACTAAAATCGTTGGCAGATCAATTGAAGAATGTCGGCTCTGCTATTTCTGACAGTCGATTAGTTCTTCAACTTGTGTCGGGTCTCACGGAGGCCTGTAACGGGGTCAGAACCATCATCCGTCAACGTGATCCTCTTCCTACTTTTTACAAAGCACGCTCTATGCTTGCCTTGGAGGAAGCCAATTTCGTCAAACAAGCGGCTGTAAATTCATCCACTGCTCTCTACGCAAGGGGATCGAAGGGAAATGATGATGATGGCTCCTCTACTGTGGCTGTTGAGTGTTGGCTCCTCCGGTGGCAAGGGAGGATGTCAAAATGGATCGGGCAATAAGAAGAAAGGAAAGGGCAAAGGTAACAATGGGAACAAGCAACAGGGTGCTGCTGCTGGGTCTCCTGCTACTCCTACGCCTGTTGCTGCTGCTCAAGTTCCCTGGCCGGGGGGCTATGGTGCGTGGCAGTGGCCTACCTCACCTTGGGGTTACCCGCCATGTCCCTATCCCACTGGGCCTTGGTCAAGACAGGGGATGTCATTTCGGCCACAACAGGGCATATTAGGTCCGAGGCCTGCTCAGGCGTATACTGTGGAGGGTAATCAACCTTCTCAGACGGATATTGAGGCTGCCATGTACACTCTCGGACTGACTCCACCTGAGCCTTGGGTCATGGATACCGGAGCTACATCCCATATGACGTCAAACCAAGGTACTCTCTCATCTTTTGTTAATTCGAGCATTCGTAATGGTATTATTGTCGGAAATGGTCACTCTATTCCAATTAAGAGTTATGGTCATACTACACTCCCGAAACCACACCCACCACTCGTCCTCAAAAACGTCCTCTATGCCCCTAACTTGGTCAAAAATCTAGTGTCAGTACGGAAATTTACAACCGATAACATGGTCACTGTTGAATTTGATCCTTTTGGTTTTTGTGTGAAGGACATGCGGACGGGGATTCGTCTAATGAGGTGTGAGAGTCGGGGCGAGCTATATCCAATTTCCCAAAATAAGACACCAGCCGTACCAACATCTGCTTTTGCCGCGTTAACATCAACGTCTATTTGGCACGACCGATTGGGTCATCCGGGTCATCCCGTTTTTAGTTCCATTTTGAAAAACAATTTTATTGATTGTAAGTTACATGCTGGACACACTGTTTGTCAATCATTCTCTATTGGGAAAAGTATTCGTTTAACATTTGCTACTTCTACTTCGCAAACTTATATTCCTTTCGATATTATTCATTGCGATCTTTGGACATCACCCGTTCTTAGTTCGTCCGGTGCCAAGTATTATTTACTAATTTTGGATGACTATAGTAATTTTTTATGGACATTTTCAATTGCTACAAAAAATCAGGTTAGCTCCATATTATTAAATTGTCATGCCTATATTCAAACACAATTTGAGCGTAAAATAAAATCGATTCAGTGTGACAACGGAACGGAATTTGTGAACGGTCTGTTTAAAGAATTTTGTGAGACGCACGGTTTGGCTTTTCGCCTCTCTTGCCCTCACACCTCTTCTCAAAACGGTAGGGCCCAACGTAAAATTCGCTCCGTAAATAACATTATGCGTACCATTTTATTTCACGCCTCCGTACCCATTAAGTATTGGCATCATGCATTAGAAATGACCACTTATCTTACAAATATTCTTCCCAGCAAACCCATTGACTACAACATTCCCGTGTCAATACTGTATCATCGCAATCCGTTATACAGTCATCTTCGAGTTTTCGGGTGCTTATGCTTTCCGTTAATTCCTTCGACTACTATCCATAAATTGCAACCCAGGTCAACTCCGTGTGTGTTCTTAGGCTATCCAAAAAATCACCGTGGTTATAAGTGTCTTGACATCTCGTCTCATAAAATTTTTATTAGCCGTCATGTCATCTTTGATGAAACCGTCTTCCCATTTGCACGATTACATCGTCCTGACGCTCATACTTACGATTTTTTAGATGAAGGTCTCTCTCCGTATGTCCTCCATCACTTGACCTCGACATCGAACCCTCCTTCCCTCACCCCTGACTCACCACGGTCTCACCCTACCCCTCCTGCTGGTTCCCCTATCCGTGACCCACAACCCGTTCAGACTAGCCACCTCGACCCGGTTGTTAATTACCCCGTCCCAAATACCAGCTACCCTACCTCGTATTCCCTTGACCAAACCAACTACTCGGGCTGATCATGGGATTTACAAACCCAATCCCAAGTATTCTAAACCCACCAACCAGAATTTGAGTCATACCGTAGCCATCTCACCCGTACCTCGTAACCCGGTGTCGGTTATCCGTGACCCTAATTGGAAAATGGCCATGGATGATGAATACAATGCTCTTATTGACAATAAGACATGGGAATTGGTTCGTCGTCCACATAATGTTAATGTCATACGCTCTATGTGGATTTTTTCGTCATAAATATAATTCTGACGGTTCATTTGAGAGGTATTAAGCCCGTCTTGTAGGTGATGGTAAAACGCAGCAAGTGGGTGTCGATTGTGGCGAAACTTTTAGCCTGGTCGTTAAGCCAACTACAATTCGGACTGTCCTCTGCCTTGCACTCTCCAAGTCTTGGTCCATCCGTCAACTTGACGTCAAGAATGCCTTTCTCCATGGCACTCTTCACGAAACGGTTTATATGTACCAACCACTCGGTTATAGAGATCGCCTTCGGCCTGATCATGTTTGTTTACTGAAGAAATCCCTTTACGGTCTAAAACAAGCTCCTCGCGCTTGGTATAAACAGTTTGCGGATTTTATCGCTCAACTTGGATTTACGCATAGCAAAGTCGATCATTCGCTCTTTATCCTACGCGACAAGGTACTCATTTAGCTTATTTGTTACTCTATGTCGATGATATCATCCTCACTTGTTCGTCTGAGTCTCTTCGTCTATCCATTATGAGCCGTCTTCAAACTGAATTTTCTATGAAAGATCTTGGTTCCTTGAGCTATTTTCTCGGCATCTCAGTTAAGCAAACAAAACAGGGGATGTTTTTATCTCAATCGAAATACGCCGAGGATGTCATTAACCGTGCAGGTATGGCTTCCTGCAAACCTGCTGCCACGCCGGTCGACACTAAGCCTAAGCTTAGTGCCTCCGCCTCTGCTCCATTCTCGGATCCTACGCTATATAGGAGCCTAGCTGGGGCACTCCAATACCTCACTTTTACGCGACCCGACATATCATATGCCGTTCAACAGGTCTGCCTTTTTATGCATAACCCAATGGAGGAACATATGAATGCCTTGAAACGCATAATTCGTTATCTCCGTGGCACAGCTGACCAAGGTTTATGGCTCCGCAAAACTGTTCCTAGTAAGCTCACGGCTTAGACCGACGCAGATTGGGGGGGGGTTGTCCTGACACAAGACGGTCTACATCGGGTTATTGTGTATTTCTCGGTGATAATCTCATCTCTTGGGCATCTAAAAGGCAGCCCACTCTCTCACGGTCTAGTGCAGAAGCCGAGTATCGTGGTCTTGCTAATGTGGTCTCGGAGTCGTGTTGGCTAAGAAATCTTCTTGTTGAGCTTCACGTCCCTATGACGAAAGCAACTCTCGTCTATTGTGACAATGTAAGTGCCATCTATCTTTCGGGCAATCCGGTCCAACATCAACGCACCAAGCATATTGAAATGGACATACATTTTGTGCGTGAAAAGGTTGAACGCGGTGAAGTTCGCGTCCGTCACATATCTTCTCGCTATTAAATAGCGGACATATTTACCAAGGGTCTTCCTTTGATACTCTTTGATGATTTTCGGGACAGTCTCAACGTTCAAACGCCCCCCGTTTCAACTGCGGGGGAGTGATAGAATAATTGTAATTATGTAAATAATTAGCATATTATTTGTTACCTATTTTCATGTAATCTTATTCCTTATTTGTAGCATTTAGTTCCTATTTTGTAGACTAGCTAAATGTATTTATATTATACCCTTGATTAATCTAATGAAAGATCAACCATTAATCTCCTTTACCACTCACACTTGACAAACCACCGTCAATAGATTTTTGCCTTGCACAAATATTGAACATGGTACAATAGACACATTCTTAAAAAGAATGTATTATGAATAAAGGGACAAACTACAAGGAACTTAGGGCAGAGTACGGATCAGATATTTGATTCAAAGTGATAGTTCGGATCGGATATCCATATTAGAAGTCCTGATAATTTTTCGGATATCCAAAATAAACGGATCGGATGCGGATATCCATATTTTTGAATTTACTTTAAAATTAAGTTTAAAACGCGATTATATTCATCGTCTTACATGATAATTTTCTTTAATATTCTTACTCCAATGTTCTCGACATAAAATTTAAGTACTACTTATATATTTCTCTAATATTCTAAACATTATTAAGTTGTTGTATCGAATAAAATTGTATTTTCTCGAAATTATACTAGAAAACTATAGAAGGGGAGCCTTGGCGCACCGGTTAAGGTGTTGCTTTGTGACCGTGAGGTCACGGGTTCAAGTCCTGGGAGCGGCCTCTTGCCAAAATGGCAAGGGAAGGCTTGCCCCCATTACACCCTTGTGGTTGGACCCTTCCCCGGACCCTCGCCTAGCGGGGACGCCATCGTGCACCGGGCTGCCCTTTTTTATACTAGAAAACTATAATTTCGAATCAGATTGGATATCCAAATGTTTTAATTCTAATATCCATATCCAAACCAAAATCAAAGATTTCGGATCAGATATCCAAACCAAACTCGACCTTCGGATCGGATATCCAAAAATTCAGATCAGATTCAGATCGGATATCGGATAATCGGATTTTTTGCTCAGAAACAAACCGAATATAAATGGTCTTATTCTCTCTCCTTGGTCAGAAACAAACCCCCAATTTCACAGTTGAAGTAAGAATACTCTTACCTCTTAAGTTAACTTGTACTGAAAATTTCTAAAGAGTAAATTGATCAAATATTTAACCCTATTCATGTATTTAATCCGACACAATTACGCCTTAGTTCTTCGCTACAACATCAAGAAGCCAGTGTGTCCCCTGATGTAGCTATGGTAGAGAATTGCCCACCAGACAAAATGTGTGCCTATCAATTTGATCCTCTTAGCAAAGGCAGACAAAGTAAGAAATCAATCCGTGTTAACTCGGTCAATGGATCGCATGGAATTGGGTAGTAGCAACGATATTAGTAATAACACTTGTTTGGACAACGGCATGGATGTCGACCATAGTCCTTTCCCCAATCAAAATTCCAGTGATCAGTTTCTCAAATTTAACAAGGAAGGTGGAGGCCTTTCCCACCTAAAGATAGGTACAAGTTCTTATCAAAAATTTCTACAAGGTGAAGAAATTCAAGTTCACCAGCACAAGCGTCTAATTACGATGACAGTTCGTGTTCATAAACTTCTTCCTCGTGAGGAAGCCCAGACGGGAACTCCCCATGAAGAGACTTCAAGGGAAGCAGCAGTCCCCCTCTTATCCTCCTCCTAGTTCCGCTTCTAGTCCTTCGCCTGAGACGGGTAATCATATTTTTGATTTCGTGTCTACTGAAAGGGCTGAGTTGGTTGCAGAGGAGGCCATATTTCAGATTGATAAGAAAAAGCGACTAACTTCAGACTGATCCCTTATTAGCAAGATTTCTATAGATCAGTTTCGTTTTGCGGCAGTTAGGAAACATTCCCGCAAGCTCCGTTGAGCAAGAAGGATCATTTCAAGGGTCATGGTCGAAAGGCGCAGGTTGATGCTAATTTGAACACCAGCTCGGTTTATATGAAGCATTTAGCTTTTTTTTGCAGGTACACGAAGACGGTGACAGTGATCAAGAGGAATAAAAGAAAGGATGCCCGCCTCATCCATTTCGATGCCCACTATCATCCGCCATTCAAGAAACGTCGAATATCATCTTCCGATTGGTCCATTTCTAAGTGCATCCTGGTTCGTTGGCAATCATGTAGTTATGGGGTGCCCCTCGGTTTGTATTTTAGTTAGTTAGTAGGCACTCAAACACTATATAATCTCGTTTATTTTATATGCCAGTTTATCGTTGTCAAAAAAAAAAAAAATTAATAATTTGTGACCCTGTCACATCCATCGTTTCAAACTCCAACAAACCAATAAAAATGATGTTTACAAACAAAAAACACCCAAAAACAGAAATAACCAAAACACAATAATTACCGAAAAAGAGGCCAAAAACAACTCAAAAAACCAAGTAAAAACGCGTACACAACTAATTAGACACCCTTAAGGCTTAAGCAAGCACGCAGTCCATACTTAAAAATTAATCAAGTACAACTAACCCAACCAGTTTACTCGTATCATCATTTTGGTTCATTTCCTCACTGTCTCTCTTCAAATACATCCATCTCTCCTTATTTAATCTCCAAATCAAATCCCAATTTAAATTAAAAATTCTTCCAATTTTTTAACAAATTATTCCCCTAAATCTTTTCCCCCACATTTTTTATTTTCTAAATCTCTAACAACTTCCCATCAAACCCACAAAAAAGTGCAAAAAATTTAAAAATCTGAGTGATGAGTTACTACAATCAGCAACAACCACCCGTCGGTGTCCCTCCTCCTCAAGGTTTTGTTTTAATCTCCATTAGGAGTATCATTTATTATTAATCCTTCCGTCCCGATCATTTGTTTACGTATCCCAATGTTTGGGTGCCTTAGATGTTGTAATTTGATTCTTAATTTGATTACCCATTTTATATGCAGGTTATCCGCCAGAAGGGTACCCGAAAGACGCGTACCCGCCACCGGGATACCCGGCACAGGGGTACCCGCCACAAGGGTATCCTCCGCAAGGTGGGTACCCACCACAAGGGTACCCTCCTCAAGGATATCCTCCCCCTTATGCCCCTCAGTATGCTCAACCTCCTCCTCAACAACAGCAACAAAGTGTCGGTTTCATGGAGGGATGGTATCGTCTTTTTCCATTTTCTTTTCGCTTTTCTCTTATTAGATCTGCATTTTGTTTACTTGCATGTGTAGGTTTAGCTTTTTTGCGGGTGGAGGATGGCAATTTGTGTGATGGTAACGTAGGGTTAGGCCGTGTTAGGTTAATGTTTGCTTGAAAGCGGTTTTACACAAATGTTATTGTAAAACCTTTCCAATATATAAAGGTAAACAAATGATTGGGACACCCTAAAATAGAATAGGTCAAGAAATCACCGCGACAGATGAGTAATAACTACCAGAATTATCTTGTAAGAGGTAGTTATTTGAGAAAGTTTTTCTATGATTATTTGAGTTAATAATAGGTGATTTTACGTTGATCGTGTTTGAAATCGTCTTACACTAGACTAATTGGTCGATGTTGTAGTCAAATGCTTTGAGTTGGAATAATGGTAGATTATTTAGAAAAACATTATAGTTTTTGTTGTTTTAACTTTTTAAAAGGTATTTTATTGATTTTATTGATATGCATTGATTGATTAATCCAACCATTCATTTTCGAGTAATGAGTCAGTTGCGGAATCACTCAGCTGAGTCATTTTTTTAATGTGAGGAACAGTTGGAAGTGTTCGTCTTTTGTAGTTTGTTCGGTAGCTAATGTTGTGTCATGTGTGCTGGCAATTGAGATGGCTAATAATTTGTTATTTGTGAAAGGATAATTTGGGGAATTTATGAGGAATCGAAATCTTTTGCCGTGATTGTGGCTTGTGATTTAGAATTTGAAATGATTCCGGTTGTTTCAGGTGCCAAAGTTTGAATATTGCCCCACTTTGATTTGAATATTGCCCCACCTTATTCAAATTTCCCAGAATATTCAACTTTTATAAAGATAACTCCTTTGAACTAACAATTGCAACCTACACTATGGATTCTAATTTTGAAATGACCTTGTATATATCCCGACTTTATTCAAGCGATACCATGAACCTTAATAATGTCTGAATTATTCTAGAATGATTCCGTTTTGTATTTCGAATGTTGCTGTAGACTTGTAGTTCATTTTATCTTCCTAGTTGAGAACTATAATCATTAGTCCCTTTATGATGGGGTCTGCTAACGTGAACCGGCATAAATGAAATAGAATTGGAGGGTGAATCGAAGAAAAAAGAAAGATGTAAAGATGTGCTAGAGAAGTTTACCTTTTTCCCTGGTAGAACAATTTAGAAGTTCATTTTTTTCTTCGTTACAAAGTATTCTTTCTCATTCAATCCAAACTACCCACTTTCCATTGTACTGGTTCAATTTTTAGTAAACAAACTGTCTACAAAGTCCTAATAACATACCCTATATATTGCAGAAAATGTCCTCCATACAACATCAAAATCTGCTTTGTATTCAGTCTATTTAGTAATTTTGCCATTATACATGCCACATACTCACCTTTTGTAGTCGTTCATTATTGTTCTTAATACTTGTGCGTCAACATCATAGGTCGTTTGGAATAATGTGAGGGAGTAGTATTTTAAACACAATATAGGACATACCGACATTTTACCCGTTTTAGTTTGGGAAGTTGTGTTAGAACTTAGAGATAAGGAATAGGCGTAAAAGATGAAATATTATGCTAGTGACTGATTGTTTATGTTAGTTTAACTTGCATTAATGGCTTAGAGATGAACTTAGAGATCAAGAATAGGGGTAGCTGGTCGTAATTCATTACGGATTCTTTTTTGTGTGATAATAGTATTAATGGCTTTACTGCTTTAGCTTTTCAAGAGTTGGGTGTCTCAATCTGAGAGTTATCCTCACGTTAGCATTTGGTTATCCTGCCAATGTATTTGGAAATCTAGGAAGCTGCCGTACTCAATCATGTATTCATGTCACGAAATCTAGGATTGTGTGAAATTCGATCTTTGTTGAGGGTGTGTATTTTGTAGGGGAGGGGACCAAAAGTGTGCAAATCACTGATATGGGTGAAATTGTTGGACCATGTTACCATGGGTTATTCATTTAAGCAATTTAGTCTACATCATAATCTAACAGGCTTCGCATGTTACATTTATGGTTTTTTTTTCCCGTTAACAAAAAGTGGCTCCCTAATCCGTAAATGAACTTTCCAGTTAGTTTAGTTGGAAACGCAGGTTATGTGAGATGTGGGATCACATCATGATGAAATAACATACAAAATGGGAAAGATTCGAAGTATTAAGTTCATCGTTGTCACCTAAAAATAGAAACTGACAAGTTTATACACGGATACAGCGATTATGAGGTTGTGGTCTTACTAGAATGTGTGTATTCATTTGCAGCTTGGCTGCTCTGTGCTGTTGCTGCCTTTTGGACGCTTGCTTTTAAAGAACACAAACAACGTATCAGCGACATCAGTGGCTCGACTTGTGTGGAAATGGAGAAAAAGGAGTGATCTTCATTGGTATCATATGTAGTTAATGAACTTGGTTTCCCTCCCCCTCTTCTTCTTTTAATCCCCTTTTTCTCTTAACGTTAATAATTTGGATCTTTGTACTAAAACGGAATTATCGACTCTCATTGCTTGTGGGTTTGTGACTCGCAATTTGTTGATTACATTTATGGTAAACCCAAGAGCTTCTATTCTAACTCTCATAATATTTTGTTATCTCAAGCCCAAAATGGTTGAATTCCGAACAGTCTTTCAATTGCTCGACTGTTTCCTTTATACAATGTAACGGCCCGGGTTACCTGGTTTCTGGGAGTAAAGGCATTTTAAGGGAGGTTCTTGAGTCCTGACAGTTCTGCCAAAGCCAAGGAGTTTGGGTAGTTTGTTTGCGTTTCTTTTCTTCCTAGATTGCATGTGCTTAAGCTGAGACAGGGGATATGGGATGGATTACCTAAAGTTTTGTACGCATATAATATGGATCTAGTCATCTAGATATGGTTCGTATAGGACCCTACCTAGAGGCTAGACCCTACCCCTTGTCATCCATATTATATACTCCCTCCCACTTATTATAAGTGTCCCGATGTCGGAATGGCACGGGAATTTGAGTTAAATAATGTAAAATATTGTTAGTGGGGTGAGTTAATTGGAGAGAGGGAAGGTAGTGTGGGGTATTATTGTGAGTGAAGTGATTAAAATAAGTATTGTTATAGGGTGAAGTGGGGTATTGTTGTGGGGTTGAAGTGATTAAAATAAGAATAAAACATTGCCAAAAATAGACAATGGGATACTTTTGTGAATAGACGGAAATGGACAATGAGACATTTATAATAAGTGGGAGGGAGTATGTACAAAGCAAGAGGCGGATGAATGCCGAGGCTGGAACTGAAATTATGGAACAAAGCTCTAGGTAGATTCTTGGTGAAAATATCGACATGTATATTGAGAACGATAAGGTATATGTTCAGTATGTTTCGCAATAAACAATACTCCGTAGTAGCTTAATCGACGAGACAATGTAGCTCAAGCAAACGATGGAGCATCCAACCCTATTTGGCTACGACATTTGCGCCGCCATGATACTCGACCTCATTGCTCCAACCCTATTTGGCTACGACATTTGCGCCGCCATGATAGTCGACCTCATTGGACCGCGACAAAGTGGCCTGACGCTTAGAAGACCATGAAATAAGACTGTCGCCCAAGAATACACAACAGCCGGAGGTGGACTGATGGGTGTTAGAACAACCACCATAATTTGAGTCCCCATATAAGCAAGTATATATACCGTGGTGCCTCAGACAACTTCGCACGGAGCCGTTGACGGACTGTTGAGACCTTTTTTTGGTGCCAATACCAACGTCCCCGGTCCACTGATAACCACATCTTTGTGTCAAATATGTTTGCATATGTATACAAAGAAGTTTAACAAGATTAAACATAAGAAAAGTCTCCCATTTTTGAAAGAAAGGAAATAATAGCACAACAGATCTCTCAAAAGTATCTCTCTTTTTCCTGTTCCTACTTCCTAGAGCTAGAGTGTTAATCAAATCGTCTTTTGCTACAAGACTTCGTATACCTGAAGCAAATCATAGGGTCGAAATACTCTTAACAAAAGCGAGTTTATCTCGATTCGTTTGGTATCCAAGTTCTTATTATCATAACATTTCCATTGCCAATCATACAACCGGAGATTTGTTTAGCTACTTGAAAAATGCACTGTCATACAAGATTACTTTAGTATGAAGAATATAGAACATGAAAACATAACTTACTATTCCGCATTTCCATGTGTGTTTACTCTTTCTCTGTTTTTTAAAAGTTAAACATACTGATGAATACAAGCATAAACGACCAAAAATAGTGAGGTTTGAGAGCTACTGTTCTTTCTTGATTTTGGGTTCTCTTTTGCTATTCTTCTCCTTCATAATATGAGCCGCCATAATGAGTAGCTCAACCATCTCGAGCCCTGCAGTCGAAATTGTGACAACTTTTTCATCCACAAGCTTAGGATTCTCATTGACCATTACGTAGCTACTTGATGATGCATCTCCATCTTCTGTCCAACTGAGTTGCAAGGCACTGGTAAGGGAAATTTTCAACGTCTCCGCTTTTCTAATAGTTTCATCTAGCTGCCTTGAAGGATTCATGTAAGCGCCTTTCGATGAACGTGTCATCTTCGCCTTTAGATTAACACCGCCAAATATGACAGGGAAGCAAGAATAATTAGAGGTATCAAATGAAAGATAAATTGAAAATGAAGATGGTTTTTGTATTCAAATTGGAAAACACTGAGAATTCCGAATTCTGATTGAATGGTTCCACCATCTCATATTTGCAACAACGGAGGGAAAACTTGACAAAACCAAACCTTTAAAATGAGCATCTAAATTGGAAGTTGTAACAATCACCTGTATAAGAGAGAGTCGGAGTTTTCGAATATCAGTAGTCAAGCGCTCCAAGTTATCTACGCTATCCTTAAGGGTAGCATATTCAATGCGCAACCTGCATGCGGATTTTTGGTAGTAATCGGTCAATAACTCAAGGATTCAGGATCATAGAAAGCTAACAGAGAATATCCACAAAGAAAACTAGATGCTAATGGGATTAAAAATCTGATAATTCAGAAATTTTAGGGCCATAGAAAGTCAGTAAAAGACCTTGCATTTTCCACATTCTGATTCATTCTTTTTTCGCTCAAAATCCTTTCAAGTTCTAAATTGTTATGAACTGGGGTAGTTTCCTCTGTACCAAGCCACCGTCGTCCAAAGGACCCGAAAGAAGTTTTCTTGAGTAAATTTGTAAGCCTTCCGTCAAGACCAAGACCATCAACTCTTCGCTCAGCAGAATCTGCCAGATGCATCTCTTGAACCGTCACCCTGATAATTCGGACAATGTAATGTTTAGTAAGCATTAAACCTTTTGAATAAACTAGATAGTAGAAAAACGTTAGTTCATTGAGGTCAGTACAAGGGTTGGAAATAAAAGCCATTAAGAGGAATGAGGAACCCTACTCTAATAATTGCTGATACTGCTGTTTCAACTCCGCCAGTTCCATGAGAGCCTTCACCTTTTGCGCCGATGCCTGAAAGGGTGGCATTCAAGTTGAAACAAAACTAAAATAAATAATGAAAAGCTTCTAACTCTTGCAAAATGTATCTGATAGATATTGCTATGACTGTCATTAAGTGTTAAACGAGTTACATTACATATTTATAGGATATAGAGAATGCATAATAAATCAGTAAAATTTCTGGAGAAAATTGTCAATTTATAAAGTTAAGTAATGGTGATTGTTGGCGAAGATGTGCCCTTACTAGCTTTGAGACACATTCTTTCCTTTCAGTACAGAAATCAAAAGTTAGGTTATGATTGATAAGCTCTCTGATTTCATACTAATTCCCTTCCCACACATCCTACAACGACGATGAGAACAACAAGAACAGCAACAACAGCAAAAACAAAAAGAAGACCAACAATATCTTTGAATTTACCAGTTTTAAACATCTTTGAAGCTCATCAACTGTTTCATGAACAGCAGCATGGACGTTTTTCTCCCAAATGTGCCTTTCTTCTTGTTGTGACAGGAGTATTAAAGCCGAAACCTATTAGCAAATTACATCAAGCGAACATAATTCAGTCCATGAAATGGAATGACATGTTATCAAGGTAGACGTAATTTTTATCGAGGAAAATAATCCAGGATATTCCGTAGATATTAGATAACACTTACTTTCTCTTCCAATGCCAGTGCCAAACTTTCAGAAAAATCAGACACCTGAGGAAAATTTGGCATGCTAGAAGTAGTCACCTGCAAGGAATACATTTCCAAATGCTTTATGTAGGATAACAATGACGCAAAACCCCCGCTTAGAGGAAGATGTCTCACAGTAGTCAGGAAAGGCTCTTTCTCAGACAGTTATACAAATCGTCTACTAGAGTTTCTTACACAAGCTAAAGATATGTAATATGTAGAAGACTGTGAGTTGCAATCTGTTCTGTACAAAAGTCATTAAAAGAAGAGTTTTGAAGCACAAGCTATAACTTCTTATTAGTTTACAGTTTACTGCGCAGAGGATGTAATTTTCTGTTTATTAGTTTACAGTTTACTACAGAGTAATAACTTCTTATACGGAGTAAGTGACTCTTCAAAGTTTCTGAAAACTGACTTTATTGGTCATTTTAACTTCAGAAAACTTCTAATAAAATTATTACTCAATTTTGAAGCACAAGCTATAATGGTCATTAAAAGGCCAAACTTGAAGCAATCATGTACTCACTTCCAATACTGAATTTGGTGAAGTAAATCGAATACTTCGTAGAATTATGGTAACAGTAGTAAATTAATTTCAAGATTCTTCTCTACTTTCATTTCTGACCAGATTTTTTTACAAGGATAGAAACAAATGAGGCAAACTAGAACCAGACAGCGGACACAAGATTGGCTTTTTTGACACAATGTTAGTAGTACACCAAACTAAAGTGAACAATTACAAGTTATTTCTCTAAATCAAGCCAATGGAGGGGGGATTATTGAACACAAAGCATTTCAGAATGCATGCAGCAAATAAGAGAGCAAACCTCCGAAGCTTGGACGTCTCTATGAAACTTCCCTATCTTTCGGTCAATCTGGCTAACAACTGATTGTTGGAAGGATCTTTCATCATCAAGTAATTTCATGATATGAATCTTTTGTTGACTATGGTATTCACGTAATGATGATATTCGATCAACAATATGTCTGTCTGACAGAATCTGGTTTGAGGGCCAACTTATGAATAATGGCGAAAAAAACTATATTTGAGGTTTGATTATGCAAATATTTTTACCTTTTCCTGCTCCATAAAGCTAATCCTGCTTCCAAGATGCTTCTCAGTTTCCAGACCCTTTTCGTCAGACTAAGATATGAAGATTAGTGTTAATACTTTCGTAAATAGGAGATCAAGAAATACAAGGACTTGATTCATTCGTAAAATCACATTTTTTATAGATGACTGTTCAAACATGGTTGAACAACGCAGTCATTAAGCCAAGATAACTTAACAAGAACACGCAAAGATATCCACATGTACATGCATACATACAAGATACAAAACAAGAGCAAGAATAACACTACACAAATGCCTCAATGGCTCCCACTTGTAGACTGTTGTAGGTAAGGGGTGGATGTACTCAGCCGTACTAGGATGTGAAAGTACAGGGAGGCTGTTTCAGAATAATACCTAATGAAAATTACATTTTAAAATGCATTGTTACTTCACGAGAAGCACAAAGAGTTTGGTGAGCCTTTATCGTTTATTTCGAATGAGTCTTTAGCCACATGCCCACATTAAGAATGGAAACAATGCACATGGACACAAGAGAAGGAGAATCCTATTCAGTTAAAAGTTAAGTCTGATAGCGTTAAAAGTTGGTAACGAATTCAGTTTCTCACCATTTGTAGCTTCTTCTGAAGATCATCAACAGAGCCTCTTAACATATCAACCTCTTGAAGCAAATCAGCCTGTCTGAGAAAAAGCTAATAAATATGTATGGACATGTAAATGAGTAAGACTTTGTGTCAGAATGTTGCAAGCGGTCAAAACTCACTACATAGTTGGCAGAGGGAGATTCCTTTCGAACATTGAAACTCCACGATTCAGTTGGATCGTCATAAAGGTAGGCACGCTTGTCATTCCAAGAAACATCATCAAGCAAATTTGCCAGCCTAATTTCCTCATCCTCACTCCCTCTGCAAGCATCCTGCCGAATCTTGTAGAACTTCTCAATAACCTGTGGACAAAAAATACATAAATAGAACTTGTTGCACAATACCGTTTGTTGCAAGGTGATCAGATTGCAAGTTAAAACAGAAAAAGTATTACCTTTCTGCAATTTTCTATATCCTGCTCTTGCGTTTCCAGCTTCTTCTGCAAATTCATTATCTGCTCTTCTTTCTCTAGGGACCCTACTTTAAGTTCTTGTTCCCTGTTAATGAATAAAAGGTAACAAGTTACCAACTTAGTAGGGTATACTGAACTGAATTCTCAAATAACACACAAAGGCATCCCAACCCGATTCATTAATAGAAATACAGGTCCGACATATACTACACAAAAATCACTTGAGATTGGGATAGTTAATAGACTTTGGGACATAAGCTCATTTCCATTCAAAGAAAAACATGTCTGTTATTGGATAAGACAATATTTCTCTCAAAGGCTTCTGCGTATGACAGGAAGAGGGGCCCGTATATACACAATCTTTCAATACTGAGGAAAACACACATAGGCTGATCCAGTTGACCGGCCATGTAAATCACCTCATTCAACTGATACTTCAGTATTTAAGAAGCATAGACGTTTGAGTGAATCATTTTGCTTTATTGCGTCACACACAAAAGAGTAGTGAATTAAGCCAATAGGCAGATATACCTCATCTTTGTCGTATCATAATTAGAGAAGTCCTTGTCCTATTAATACTATTTGCTATTGTTATATGAAAACCCTATTGAGATATACCTCATTTCAGCGTCTTTTAATTTCTGATGCACAATTTCTTCGCTTTCCTTGGCCTTCTCAGCCTGCATGAACCAGACGACAGTTTCAATAATGAAACATATATAAGCATAACAAGCAGCTGACAAGGTTATACAACAAAGAGAGGCTCAATAACCTCTGTAACAGCACGATCACGATCAGAAAATGCTGTAGCAACAAGGTCACGTAAATATTCAAGCTGTTTAGCTGCCTCTGCGTTCTGCAGTGTTGGTGTATGGAGATGAGAGCAGCTAATAATTACAATCCATCCAACAAATAACAATAACTTTGGCTTCTAGTTATTTTATGCTTTAAACTAAGAAAATGGACGATAACAATAACTTCGGTTCCCTTGATACATGACAAATTGTAGTTTGAACTGAAGAAATAGTAGTTCAAAAGTGATAGTGTTAAAACTATACAATGTAAAAAGGGATAGGAGCCTATACAATCAAGCTAATGAAGGAAGGTAATATGTTCTTGCTATATTTACAAAGATGTGATCACAAATTGATATTATTGTGTCTTTGATACGGGAATATTGCTTGGTAAGATATTGTTAATACACTTATCATAGCTGTTCCCATTCTCAATGGAGCCAAAGTCACATTGTTATTTGGTTTTGGATTATGATGGAATTAAACAAAATGACTCACTAAACTGGTTTGTGTTTCTCTATTGTGAAGTAACAGCCATCTAATTCTCGGCACAATTTTCCTCATGAACCATTCAGAAACAGACATCCAACCCCCTCCCTTGTAAAATGCGGGAGTCCTTGAGACATTGGGCTAATGTTTTTGTTGTCGTCCACGTATCATAGCAAAGGCAAATTTAAATTAGTCTGACTCCGACCGATTGGTTGCCTGGCTTTTGACACACAAGAACCAAAAGGGGCCAAGAAAAAGGCCACAATTAAATTCTCTTTAGCAGAAGCAGAAGCAGAAGCATAAATTTAAGACTTTTCAGGAAAGAGTTGCGGGGAAACACCTTTGAAACCTCCAGTCCATGGAGTTGCTCCAAATATGTCTGGCAAAAACAATCATTTGCATGAGACATAAAACTTGTGAATAAGGTGTCTTAGCTTTTGTAAATAATAAAGAAAAAATGTTAATGAATACAAGCACGGGTGGACATGAAGTCATCCAGGATAACAAACGGAAAAATTCCTTTGAGGAACGGAAGATAGGAAATTGGTTTCTTCTTCAATACCCGGATAACCATAACTCCGAAAGAGCAACGGATATAATATGGCCTCAAAATGTAACCAAGGTATATTAAGTGAGTATCAGATAAGGAGATACAACTTGCCTTAATCCTCATGGCTTCAGAAAGCTGATTTTTGATATCTGAATTCTCTTTTTCACAATCGGCCTTCTCCTTTTTCAAATTTTCAACCTCTTGTTCTAACCCAGCTGTCCTGATGTATAAACAAGCAGGGATCATTGTCACAAACAAAATAAAAGACCAAGTAGTCTTTTGGTGTCATTGATTTGTATGTAATATGCATACCTTCGGAAGTACGTTTTAGTGGCAAGGCTGACAAATTCTGGGCCAGCTTTTTGCATACATAATTCCTCAACATTTTTATGTAGCTTATCTCTTTCTACCAAAGACATCAATACAATAAAAGTTTTGCAAACTATTAGCACTGCAACAGACAATTCACGCGCAAAAGAAAACTATGTTGTTCAATGCTAATTTGAGGGAGATGCTAAGGTTGAACACTTGAGCTACATGCATTTCTTCGGGCGAAAGAACAAAATGCAGATAAAATAGATAAAATGAGGTTGCTGATCAACATCTGAAAGAAAAATAATTGCAGAACCATGTAATATTTTTTGCGAAATGTGACTGGACTAACAAACATTCTCAAAAGTGATTGTCTCGCTTAGTGTATTCTTCTTCTTTGCAAACACACCATTTATGTACTATTTACACACTAATACATTTAGCTTTGTATGACTCCCAAATTCTGTTTGCGAGACAATCTGTCAGCTCTGATTCACTCGCTTCTATAGTCTCCTTGTAGTATTAACCATATTACACCTAATAAGGAAATGATTCACACACAAGCAAGCTAGCCTAAACATCTCATATGTGAATATCTCAAGAAAGGCAACTAAGATATGTATATTGTAAAACTAGGAAGTATATTATTCACATCTTTGTATTTAGGGTAATTAGGTTAGACACTATTCACCTTGTATTCCTATATATACCTGTACATTGTTCATATCAATATTATCAATTATTCTACCAATCTTATATGGTATCAAAGGGTCATCAACGATCCACCAACTTTCTCAAACCTCGTCGCATCACCTTCAAACGCCTCTCTTCCTCTCTTCCAATCGTCTCTATGGCACCCGTCACCAACACTGAAACCATTGTCTCCAACCCACATGAGACCTCGAAACCGCTGACATCGCTCAACCTCACCCAATGTGTCAAACTGAATTCGCTCAATTATACTGCGTGGCGATTTCAGTT
>JAGPOY010001150.1:0-18677 GCA_018983105.1 Silene uniflora
ATAGAAATTCATTTGATCATGTGCTATTCATGTTTGATCCCTTGTTAGTAGTAAAATATTTTCTAACGTCAACGTTATCACTTTATCGCATCTGTTAGTTTGGCAGTAACGTCGTGGTGCATTTAGCTTTCCCTGAATGTATTTCATTCATGACTTCATATACACTTACATGGAACATTGGGTCCACATGATCCAGAAAACTTTTCAGGATCTTCTGCACAAGCGACCAGGTGATAGAGCGATGTGGGAATACCCATTTGCTGTAGCAGGTGTGAACATCACATTCATGCTCATTCAGATGCTGGACTTAGAAGCAGGTATCCAACTCTGTTTCATGTGTGATTGACTTGTTCATATCTTTTATCAATGGCCGTGTGCTCTTTAAAGGAAATCTACCACTACTTTGATTATAAGATGTTTTCATTCAACTTGCATTCTTCCTATCCAATTTCACTGTCATTGGTTTTGCTAAATAAAGTCTGACCATCTTTCATTTTGTGTATTTCTTGTATTCCTAGTAGCATTCGAGGAACCTCTATTTTCAATGCGTAGAGTTTAACTTATTCTGATTCTTGCATTTTATTTTTTCTATTCCTAACTGAAATCAGCAAAAATAACAGATGGGGATTGAAACCTGGCTGAACTGTATCTCAACCACCTGCTATTTTTTTTTTTTTTTTTGGAATTTTAGTGTTGACTTTTCGCTTTCAACAGGTGGTTCCTCACAAATTGCACTTCTTACTTTTTTGGACTGTTTATGTTCACATTAGTTGTCTGAGTGTGATTGAGATAGCTATCTGTGTTGTGTGTTATGAAACTTCTGACTAGATATATTTTTTTCCTTGATATCTGAAATAAAACTGGATGAACTCTGGGTATGCTAACTTTCATCGTTCACTTACAGTCAAGCCAAGAACGCTGGTAGGAGCAATTTTCGCAAAGCTTCTTGCAGGTATTTTCACCTGGTTATTTTACATATATCTTACAATAGTCATTGTCGTATAATTGCGTTTTCATTATGGAAGTTGCTCTTTCTTTTGGCAGAAAATGAGCTAGCCTTTGATCTGTTGTATTGTATCACATTCAAGTTGCTAGATCGACAATGGCTTCAGATGCATGCTTCATACATGGATTTCAATGTAAGTCCTCTTGCACAATGATCTTATGTATAATTTTGTTTTGTATAGGTGAGTTTTACCGCTCTCATTTCCAATGGTGCTAGAAAGTTATTGTTCTTTGGTTGTGAATTATGATGGAAGACAATTTAGTTCACTAACCTGGTTGTGCTTCTGGCCATCAGTCTCGTCATTCATTGCAGTTCTGGACACAGTTTTCTATACGGTATAATCCAGAATAAGGCTACGTATAGCCAACCCCTTCACCCTTATCCTGCGATTCTTGGACTCCTGGAGGAGAAGGGGTTGTATAAGTTGAATTAGTCAGTTATTATACTGGTATTACATTTATTTACGTTTTCTTCTGTTATGCAATAGTCGGTGATGAAAGCAACACGCCGTCAGCTTGAGAGGGAATTTCTACTTGATGACTTGACGCGAATTGAAGACCTGCCATCGTATACCTTTCTTACAAGATAGGTACCATTTATGAGTAAGCAGGATGATATTCAAAATTTCAAACAGAAGACACAAAATACCGCATATTCAAATGAAGCATTACATTCCTGCAAGCGCAAAGGGACTCTGGCAAGCTCAAGTTCATTGGGTAATATGGAAGATGGTAACGGTCGAAGACTCGGTGCACATTGCTTCCTCGTTAGTCCCAATTCAGTTCCAAGATAAGTTTTGTTAGTTCCCAAGGGCGGTCGCTTGACTGAATTTAGGCTTAGACCTATCTGCTTAAACCTTACTTGATTGGAGTTGCGTTTATCTCGTCGCCATATTTAGGAACTTGGAAACATTCATGTATTCTGAGTATATTTTGGAGATTACACAGTAACATGAATGGTTAATCCAAGTTCAGAAGAGATTTCATCTCCACAGGAGTTACCGACGATTTGTTTTTTTTTTTGGACAATGTTTTGTTTAATCAGTATATGATCTGCTGCAATTTTTTTCTCAACCATCTGAAAGCCATCCCAACTTATGTACTGATTCGGATCCGCACACATCTCGAACCCTGGAGTCCCACAAAGACGTGACATATCGAAATTGTAGTCGCCATCATCCGATCCATAGCACGCCTTGAACGTGTTTTGCACATCCAAATCCAAGAGCACCAGAGTTATAACTTATAAGTATCGAACTCAAAGCTGAATAGTAATCCCCGTAACCAACGGCAACTCCAGGGTACTCTTGGTGCAACTCTTTGATGGCTTTTGAAAGATGATCGTTGTGGTATTTAGCGAAAGCGTTGAGTCCATCTAAACAACGCAACTTATCGAATGAATAGTTGTTTTCAAATGTGGCTTTGTAGATGGGTAAGCACCAGATTAGGAAATTCCCGGCCCCCGGATAAATATTACCTGGTGCACCAAGACTAATAACTTGTTTAGCTGCGTTTTAATAGTCTCAACTCTCAACAACCCAAGGTACCATCTCGTGTACTTGATCCATTGTCTTCCCTTGTAGCATTGCGTAGTTATAGTCATTGCGTAGCCTGTCCTGGCAGTCCAAAGCGGTGTGGCATAATGGCATATGGTTTCAAGATAGGTTCGAAACCAATCAAGTTGGACATTCAAGGAATTGGGAGTAACGGTTGAGAGGATACCCTTGGATTGTAGGGTGGGAGTGTCCTAATGCAGTTGAACCGACGATAGCAAAGTTAACACCCGGTGAGAAGCCGGCTCCTTTGGCAAGGCACGGGTTTAGAAAGGGCTTATCAAAAGCTGGCAAATTGGTAGATTATTAGCAGGCCGTCATCAGTGGGCTTGTGCTTGGTCAGCCCATCGGGGTAAGCCGCAAAATTATGGGCTCTGATAGGAGACTCGATGATGAGAATGGTATGATATCAAACTTTTAATAAAGGGATAATTCACGCGGTACCCCTGAGGTTTGGCTTAATTCACGTGGTACCCTTGCGTTAAAGTTTGTGCACATGGTACCCCTCAACTTTCATTTTAGTGCACGATCTACCCTTTTTCACTAACGGTGTTAAATATTAACGGAAGCTTGTTGACCATATTTTGGAGGTAAAGTTAGTTAAATCCTAACTAACTTTTCAATATTCAACCAACTAAAAATCTTCAACTAACTATAACTAACTAATACGAGTTTCACTAAATGCCCCTGAAGTTTGAGATGTGTGCACCAAATACCCTTGAGATTTGTAAACTGTGCACCATATACCCCCGTCACCAGGAAGGACCCGTAAGTCTGTAACGGTTAGAAAAGTAGTCGTTGGGATTGATTGCCTTAAAGAGACTTGATGTTCATTGAGAGTACAAATAAAACACTTCTACAAACACATTCCAATACAAATAATGCATCATCATCTAATTTAAGATTTAGTTCAAAAGGGATGCAAATTGAAAAATAAAATTGCCCTAAATGTAAGAAGAGATTCAATTTGCTATTAATTTAGGGCAATTTTTATTATCAATTTACACCCCTTTTGAATTAGATTATGATTGCATTATTTGTAGTAGTGTTTTATTTGTACTCTCAATGAACATCAAGTCTCTTTAAAGGCAATCAGTCCCAACGACTACTTTTCTAGCCGTTACAGGTCCTTTCTGGTGACAGGGGTATATGGTGCACAATTTACAAATCTCAGAGGTATTTGGTGCGCACATCTCAAACTCCAGAGCATTTGGTGAAACTCGTATTAGTTAGTTATAGTTAGTTGCAAATTTTTAGTTGGTTGAATATTGAAAAGTTAGTTAGGATTTAACTAACTTTGCCCCAAAAATGTGGTCAACAAGCTTCCGTTAATATTTAACACGGTTAGTGAAAAAGGGTAGATCGTGCACTAAAATGAAAGTTGAGGGGTACCATGTGCACAAACTAAAGCGCAGGGGTACCACGTGAATTAAGCCAAACCTCAGGGGTACCGTGTGAATTATCCCTTTAATAAATGTAGATTTTATTTAGAGAAAAAAACATTATTCTAACAAAAAAACAAAAACCAATCTGTTCCTGATTAAGATCTCTTTGAAACCAGTAAGAAAGAGAGAAATAGGATTGTACGTCGGAGGTACTACCTCAGATTATAAAAGTTTTGGAGTATCTCTGTAATTTTTCTGAGCATACGACCTCAAAGTTTACTTGTTTTTGAGCATTTGTATTTTTTCTATGTTTATTAATGTTTACAAGTTAGATTTTAATTTTTTGCCTCTGAAAACTCAAATTTAACAAGGCTTATATGTAAGGTTTTTGAGTTTTTTATTGTAAATTTTTGAGCTTAAAGTTTAAGTAAATGAATTCAAAAACTTTATTGTAAAACTCATAATTTTTATAACAAAACTCGGAAACTTAAGTATAATGCTCAAAAGCTATAAAATCAGTGGTAATACATCAGATGTATGATCTACTTACTGAAAGAAAGATGATGTAAAATAAAATACTTTTTTTTATATGGGAATAAATACATGTAATAAAATATTTTTTTATGTTTTTAAAGTAACTTTTGTTAATTGCGGAAGACCAATCCTAATTAATATTGTCAAAGAAATGCCTTTTATTTTCTTGAAATTATGATTCACTAGGCAAATCACGGGTATTATGATCACTTTAAATTAATTTAATGTACGTCAAATAAGTATTTTTCATTAATCTTTTTAGATAAGGTTGAACTGACATGTGGTAGGGGTGTTGGTAGACATGTCAAACTGGTTGGACGAGTGAGGTTGCACGTCAGGTCATACGTGTCTGGTCAGAATACAGGCTAGGTTCACCGAACCGCATGTTTCATTCGATTCGGACACGGTTCGGTTTGGCAAAACAATACCGAACCTAAACCGCACCGTTTCTAACGGTTATAAACGGTTCGGTTAACCACTTTAAACGGTTATATGCGGTTCGGTTACCGGTTAACCTATAACTGTTCTACATATATATTTTTTTCAGTTTTCGCTAATTTTATCTAGTAGTTTAATTAAATTTTCATTATATATTATACTCAACAATAAAGTTAGTTAGGTAAACTTTAGTATTAATCAATTTAACTAACTTTGAATTTGGAAACACTAAGAAAATTAAACGAAAGAACAATTTTTTATATAATATTTTAATTTTTTGCTTACTTTTTTGTGAACTGTTCGGTTCGCGGTTAACCGGTTTTCTAAAATTACGAACCTTAACCGAACTGTTCGCATAATAAAGTTAACAGTTCGGTTTGCCGAACCGCTTTGTGAAAACGGTTCGGTTAACCGAACCTTAAAAATGCACGGTTTTTCGGTTTTTTGGTTCGGTTATTGCGGTTCGTTTTATTATGAACACCCTACATATAGGTTATGGGTTGGATTATGGTCAGAATATGGTAAAAAAATAGTGTCCAACGCCTTTCTTTTACACTATTATTAAATCGAGAAAATATTTTTTAAAAATATTAAACATATTTAATATTAATATTTTAATCATATGAAATGGCTATACGGAGTATTAATTATATAGACATAATTATAGAAATTACGCCTTTCTGACCATATTCTTTCAAAACAATGTTAACAATTCAATCTACCTTAAATTATATAGTTCGCAAATAAAAATCTAAAAAATTTTATTTTGAAAATTTTCTATTTTGAAAATTTTCTTGTAGGTTGAATTAATTACATAGACAACTGTTTTTAATGAAATAACAATATAAGGTAAAAAATTGACAGAGGCGGAGGTAGTATAATAAAATAAATGAAAAAAATAGTAGAAAACAATAATAACCATAATCGTTGAAAACCACTAACAAACGTAGCAATATTCGTGACAAAATACTAATAAACCGTGGCAAAAGTTTAGTAATTATGGTCATATACATAACATTATCCCATAAATCATAATCTGAAATTTCAACATTTATATAACACCATAAATAATAAACTGTTTTCGATTGGATACTATTTGATATTAATTACATTATCCCATAAAACACAACAAGCTAGAGTCAATGAAGTTCAATAACATTACATAACGACAATACGACAATACGACATCACCCAATCAACCAGCCTTCAACATCTAAACAGCCTCCCACTTAATCTCACACCAATCTACCTCGACCATTTGTCTCGATAACCTTGCGACCCTCACTGATCTCGATCAACAATTTTTGAAAGTCTTTGCCTCAAACGTTCCAATGATAGGTCGATGTTGATGATAAGAGGTGAATATGATGGCACGATAACTAAAGACCTAGCTAGTGGTATTGACCTATCAATGCTCTGTTGAACCGGATCATCTCGAGTTTCATGAATAGTACACTTCTGTAGTGGTCTTTGTTGTAACTTGAGAAATAGTCGAAAAAGCGATACTCATTAATGAGGGACCCATTTACATTACGATATCCTTACGATAAACATCAGCTTAGTCCATTTTGAAGTTCATAAAAACTGTAACATGTGCTGCAACTGCCTTTGAGAAAATAGAATAATAAATGGTTGCGAATCCATTTTGACCTTGAATGAAAGAACACAATTGTTTGTTGCGATAGTGCGAGTTATCAAGAAACTCGGCATCGTAAGCAACATACCTCTTTATGTTTAAATTACCACAAACACTTGTCAAATTCAATTTCATTTCCAACGGATTAAAATCCTCGTAAAGTCAGCAGCCATCTAATATAGGAATGACGTTCATATCTTATGATAGGTGCAGCAAATTTTTTATCCGTTTTGAAAATAGTACAGATTTTACTATCATCCCATAAAACTTCAATGGATTCAAAAATATCAAATTCTTTTAGCTTTTTGTCTGTCAACGAAAACAGAAAATATTTCCATGGCCGTATATAGGCAAGGCCTCCTCCTATGAGGATGAATACCTCTATAGAAAAGAAAAAAAAGATACCAAATTTATTATTTAACAACATAGAAAATAAAAAATTCGGAACATACCGATTCAAATAAAATGGCACAAAGTCGTAAATTAAATGTCTTAATAATAGCATTTGGACACTTAAACAAGAGTTCATGCAAGCTCGTTCGTTTTCACCAGGTTAATAATGACATTGTTATTTTTAAGCCTTGTATAAACATTGAGTTCATTCATCTACCAATTATTCAAAAAATATTGATGCACAACCACTTCACACGAGATTCAGCAAGCTACCAATCATCTACCGCCGTACCAGATCTTCAAACTAAAATTTCACTAAATATTTAGGTCAAGAATATTCAGGATTTAAGAAAAGACTCCTAAGTAAACTGGAACATATCATATGCTCTGGTGGGTTTTGGAATGAAATCGGCAATCATACCCCCAAAATCAGTCATAAACAAAAACTAGCCATTTAACGCTCCGTGTTAAATACAGAAATTTAGATAACTAGTTTTAAACCCGTGCAGAAAATGCACGGTCTTAACAACATGCGCTATTGTCAAATATATTAACATATATATGACGGTTATTAAATGTTCAATGCAATACGTTAACATATTATCTCGACAATATAGTAGCCCACAATCCTAATTTGCCTAAATTACAATTGGGTTGACATTCTCATGGCTCTAAAAGCTCATACGACTATTTTTAGTATAAGTAATAAGTTGGTTTTTACATGACAAACATGGCCTTTACAACAATTGTAGCATTAGACGGTCTCATACTGTAAACGGTCCATTTTTATAAGAAAATTATTCATTTAATACTAATCATGTTAGAAATTTCGCAAGTAATGTTTCAGATTCACATGCAATTTTTTTATTCCTTTTTGTCCATTTTATTTATTTTTATATAACACACTCCGTATTTTTTTCTTTTTCTTTTTTTGGTTAAGTTTCCTTTTACATTTTTTTTATTTTGATTTTTTTTACGTCATTACAAATTGTTACGGAGTAGATCTGCTAATTAGATTAGAATTAGGATGGTGAGTGGAATGCTTTGATCAGAAATTAGAAATTAGAAATTCGTAATTTGTAATTTTTGTTCATTTTGTGTTTGGTATTTTTATGCAAAACAATTGTATATTTTTTCGAATATATAAATAAAATATCGTAAATCTCACTTTATTTTTGCTATTTTAGAAAATTGTTAAATTTTAGAGATCTTATGAACTTTATAAAGAAAATTTAAATGTATGGCTATTTAAGATGATTTTTTCCGAGGTCAATATAATTATAGTTTTTATATGACCTGTTATATATTTTTTTTGAAATCTACATTTTTTGTTATAAATTTTTTAATTTAGTGATTAGTTATTCTTCAAATATAATTTTGTGATTTTTAAATTTTAGATGTTCTTAATTAACCTCTCATCATCCGTAAGATTAAACATTTGAAGTTGATTAATTAGAATAGAAACTGAAACATAGTGGGACTCATTTATAAATTATTCTTAAAACTCATCAGCTAATCATAAGCCAACAAAAAACTTGGCTTTTATATACCTTAAATGAAACAACCTTTTTTTTATTTATGGTTTTTTTAATGTTGAATAGAATATATTTTTTACTGATCCATAAAAATGTACAGTACTAATTTTCATGTATTTTAATTCAATCCAAAAGAAAACTCATTTTTATTAATATCTGGCATCATTCATCTTCAAATGTTATAGATTTCTACTATAATGTTTATGTCTACAAAAAAAATACTTTGATCCTAAATTTTTTGTATTACTCCGTAGTAGAATACTTTTTTTTTAATTGAATAATTATTAATCTACTTGTATTTATTATTGGTACTGTGCAAGTGAAGTGATTATTTGCATGGCTAATGTGCAGCTCAAAATGATATGACTATAATTATGTACAACAAATTTTATGCGGTTGAATAAGATTTTTTATTTTATTGAATGAAATCATAATTTTTTTATTGGAGATTAATTTTATTCACATACAAAATTAAGTTTTTTATTAACTGTGATTATGTCCAATTTTAGATATTTATAAGATTGTAAAACTAAACGCGCAAAAACTGGGTATTTTTCAATGAAAGGAAATGCACAACAGAGGAAAGTAATTAAATAGCATTGTAGAACGTGGTGTCCCTACAACCAAAATGAATTTTTTTTGGCTCCTAAAATCCAGGAACCAATAGAAATGCTCAAAATAAGTCAGCTTTTATATACTTTAGATTCCACCAACAAAAAAAAAAACTAAATTCAGTGTCAACATTTTCCACTCTATATGTAACCAACTAACAAAGGAATGAAATCGACCAACCATCCAACATTTAACAATACTAACTACAATAAGTCTCTTGTGACATATACTATCCGCCACAAGGAAGAGACGAGTTCGGTTGCATTCCATATGTGTGAATATGGGTAAAGTAGACTCATTTTACTTTCTAAATATAGTACTCTTAAAATATGCTAGATGAGACTAGTGTAAGACTGATTTGACTTTCCAATAAACAATTGTCTTTTGTTTCTAATGAGAGGAAAAAATGCGGCTCCTCATTCTCTCATCTTTCTTTTTTTATATGATTTTCCAAAATCACTTTTCATCCCTTACTTTTTTCTCGGTAAAACACCTTATTAATCTCCCAACTAAAGTAGTAGCATTTTAACATAAATACATATGTCCCATATTAAGATTCAGTCAAAATCAAACACACATAAATATAATGGTAACATTTTTTTGGTACAATATAATGGTAACATTAACATGGTGACATATGTGTTTGTGTTAAAAATGTTAACACCTTAATTGGAAAATGTACCTATTATACGAGATTTTTGATTTTACTTCAAAACCTCTTAAAATGACAACATGTATGGGAAAAAATGGCGACATGAAGATTTGCATAGCAATATTATCAGTAAGAGGATGGTACATCCGATGTATTACCTCCAATTCTATAGTTTCTGAGCATTATAATAAAGTTTTTGAGTTTACTCACTTAAACTTTAAACTCTAAAAAATTACAAAAAAACTCAAAAACATTACACATAAGTTTAGTTAAATTTGAGGGAAAAAAAATTAAAATCTAACTTACAAACTTTAATATGCTAAAAAAAAATACACAATTGCTCAAAAACAAATAAAGTTTGAGGTAATAAGCTAAAAAAAAAAAAATACATATATGCTCAAAAACTATAAAGTTGAATGTAATACATCCGATGTATGTTCATTTTTCTTCAATATTATCACCCTAGTTAGGAAATGTCACCAATATTCTATCTCAAAGAATCTTAAAATGACAACATAGGTGAATTAATATGGTTACATCTTGATTTATGTAGTTATGTTATCATCTTAGACTCTTAGTAAATAAATGTAGCCAATTTACAATGTGTTTTAACTATAGCATATACCTATATAGTATGAATGTTTAAGATACATCTTATAAATTCACCAAAAAAATTGGTTTATGGTGATGAGATGATTCTCACATCAAAAAAAGTTAGGATGTGGTGGTGTTTCTCCTGCAATAGTCATTTAATGCTATTGTACCACACTGATGATTCACAAAAAAATAATAACCAATATATACTCCTAACAAACCTCACACACAATAAATAAATCACCAACTTGCCCCCACTTGCACAAAATATTGCCCATTTACTTGTGAAATGGTAGTATTTGACCCGTCTTTTCCTTGTGAGCCCATTTACTTGTGAAATGGTAGTATTTGACCCGTCTTTTCCTTGTGACGGATATAGTGCGTTTTCAATAAGAATGTGTATAGACATAAATATATAAAAGACATACTAGGGGATGTTTGACTCCTTATCGCCGGAAAAAATATCAAAAAATACTTAGCTTATTAGCTCAAAGAGTTACAATGATCAAAGAATAGTACATAAATGCCAACACAAAAACATGGTACGAGTGAAGGAGTAAAAACCTTTCATCATCTCCCTCGGTATCCATTTTTTGGGGATTTGGTGATGGTCGCCAATGTTCTTTTCTTTCAGCGGTCTTAGTGGTGATGGAGAAAACCACGATATACGCAATTCAATAAACAAATCATCCAACACAGGTGCATCACCAAACATCAATCCAGGTTGGGGTTCAAACTCTACAATATCATTCACAATTTTCTGGCCGGTTTTATATTCCGACAAATCTACACCTAAAACAAGGGTCAAATATGCAGGTAAACTCACCCAATATATAGATAGATTCATTTTAACTCGGTCGATTTCTACATTTTCATATTCATTCAATTTTTTTTGAAAAAGAATACTCTCTTCTAAATCATAATTCCCATAGGTTTTGGCATACCGAGCCACGCTTTTTCAATTGACATTGATAAAACCACGTTTTTGAGAATCTCTTTTCATTATAAAAGAGGACATCGATTCGACAATAAACGGCAAGAGAAATGACGATGTATGTCACAGTAAGAAATCCTTTCTCACAATCAATAAATTGAGAACGTACTTGCTCATGTACACCATTAATATTGACATCATCAAGACAAAATGATTTACGTGCAAATATATCGTTATTTCCACCCAACAAATTAGCGTTTATCCTACTTCTGAACATTGTCATTTAGGCATGACAAGATAGACAATTAAGACCAGGACCATTTAACGATACAGAGCAACCACTGTGAATAATTTCAGTAGAATTACGGTCTCGTTTATATATGGCACACCCAATTACCCCTCCATACACAGAATCTGTTAAGAGCCGGTTTACCATGTGTTTCATTTTCCCTAAACATGCGAGACATCTATTTTTTAACTCAAAATAAAACAAGAATAACATAGTAAAATGTTACAATAAAAAAAATATAGTAAAGAATGACATGAATATCAAACTATTACAAAAAATTAAAGAAAATAGAAATAAAAAATTTATGTAATAAAGCATTTAATAATAAAGAGCTAGAGAGGCCCGGTGATTTTTACGAAAAATTATACTATTTAAAAAATCATTAAACATTAAAACAAAAACTAAATTAAAAATTTTGGGATTTTTTTGCAAACAATAATAACAATAATCGTTGCAAAATACTAACAAATGTAGCAATGTTTGTGACAAAATACTAATAAAACGTGGCAAAAGTTTAATAAATTATGGTCATATACATAACATTAAATATACTATGACGATATATTATGACAATATATGTATTGATTAATAAGTTTGTTTCTTACGAGTCATTTTTGTCCTTAGGGCCTAGTGCGATCGCAAATTCGTGTTTGCCTGACACTAACAACGTTAGTTAGCCCCGTAAATTTCACGGGTAATAAAACTAGTTTATTGTAAAACTATCAATTACTTTACTTAATTATTTCAATTTCACTAATTATCATGACTGGTTAATAAGGACATTGAAATATTTTGTCAATAGTTTTACAATATTTTTTGGTAAATTTGTTTTACAACTCTTTGTAATTATTTTCAAATTATACCCGGATAATTAATACATAAAACTACTCCTAATTAAGACAAATTTGTTGATAAAAAAGACAGAAGTTGTTACTGTCGAAATTACATGGTAAAGTCATAATCCTCTTTGTCCTATTTTCCTCTTTTTCTTTACCAAAACCTTAACCTCGCTCAGATCAAATTAAAATAAAATTAACTTTCATTTTGATTATTTGCTTGTTTGTCGAGTCACGCGTTTATGACTTTATTATTTTCTTGTTTGCCAAGTCACGCGTTTATGCTGATGTTTAGGAGTAAAATAAACGTATTGTTTGTTGGAAATGATGATGTGATTGCATGAGAAAGTTTCTCTTTAGATGATAATAACATTGAAGGTGTTTATGACTTACGAGCATGCCATAATTAAGCGTATTCGCTGTGAATAAGGATTTATTACTCTGAAATTTATTGCAATTCTGTTTGCTGTGTATTGCCGTGTACAAGTTATGTTCCATAATAGGAAAGCTTCTAAAAAACGCGACTTCCTTAAGGTTAATGGAAAAATTGCGGCTCGTTGTGTCAACACATATGAGAATTCTGACTCAGAAGAGGCTGTTCTTTTCCAAAAGCAAGTGGACCATTATGAAAAAGTTGAGATTAATCGGGCTAATATGAAAATGTCAAGATATTGGGCGGCGTTGCCTGCATATTCAGTCTTGTTGTCGGTGTGAATCTCTCAGAATATGAGACCAGTCGGATTATTGTCAATGGCTTTGTAAAGTTAGAAGCTCAACCCGGTTGTATGGTGACTCGTTCGCATTGGACGATTTGTTTATTGAAGTGTCCATGTTATGGTTATTTCCCTCACCATTATGACCACTCAGTGAAAATTACGTTTGTTAACCTCATTTCAAGGGTCTCCATGCTCATAAGAGCAAGCCCTGACTCTATCATGCTCTAGAAATATTCTCGGTTTTCATGGGGAGAAAAGAATTGAAAGAAGTTGACATTATTAGTTCTTTTGAAGTTCTAGTTGATGATAGTGAAATTTGTTGCATCTTTAAGTAGAAGGATGAAGAAGATCCATTGCATCTATCAAAAGATATGAACTTATCCCTATATCAAATGACTCTCGAGCTTATGAGGATTTTATTCCCTTGGACATGAAATTTAACTTGACAAGTGTTGATGGTAGTTTAAACATCAAGGGATATGTTGAATATGATGCTTCTGTTCTTGATGATCTGTTTTACAGTGACAAGCAATTGTGTTTGCGGCCATTCATTATTCTATCTTCTCAAAGGTAGTTGGAGCGTACGTTAGTGTTTCAGTGGTCTCTAAAATGAAACGTGCTGAAATTTGTCCAATTGTGTACGGATGCCTCAGTTCTGAGTATCGCTTTTTCGACTATCCACCAAGTTACAACAGAGATCACTACAGAAGTTTGTTGTTCAAGAAAACTCGAGGGATCCGACGCGATTGAGTATTGATGGGTCGATACCACTGATGCGTGTTTATTTGGTTACCTTTTCCTCCTTTTTTGCATACATTTCGGCGTGTTTTGGGGCGGTTTCTATCCCTTTTTGCTTATATTTCATGTCGTTACTCCCATACTAGATGTCCTTGTTTTGCAAAAAATGAGTCGGGATTGGAGAGCGGAGGCAAGAAAGAAGCCCCAAAGGCCATGCATGGGAGAAGAAGAGGAGGAAAAGCTAAGGAGAGCTTCTCTGCCGGTTCTACCGACAGGGAGCTCAACATCAACCTTAGCCAAATTTCAAAGGAACAACTCAAGACAAAATGAAGAAATGCTCGGTGCCGGCAGAGGTACCGGCAGCCATTTACCCGGCGGGGAGAACAAAAAAGGAGAAAATAAAAAAAGAAGAAAAGGGGATGTCCTCTGCCGATAGGCCGGCAGCCGACAGGAACACAACCTCAACACTAACCAAATTGAAGGAAGTGAAGAATTCTCTTTTTGAAGCCAAGTCTCGCTGCCGGTATGGGCACCGGCAGCCGCCACAAAGCACCGCCACATGAATTTCCTCACCTACTCTCATTTGTAACCTAATTTTGTGAGAGACTATAAATACCCCCTCTCTTTAACCATTTGAGACACATTACCCTAGATATTTTAAGCTCTTAATTTATTTCTCAAATTTTTAATCAAGCATTAATCCTTCCCTAATTAAACTCTAATTTTTAGTTAATATAGTATAGAATTATTTGGTTCTCAATAGTTTACATTTGGATGTTGGGTTGTAAAAGAAGATATTGAAGATTTCTTCCATTTATCAAATCCAAGATTCAAACTTTGTTTATCGTTGGTATAAATTCTTCTCCTTTTTAGTCCTATCTCATTTGTTTACATTTCTACTTCTTTCTTTACTATTGTTTTAGTTAGCAATATGTTTACTACCATGTTTGTTGATATTTCATCAATTGTTTACCTTTGCTTTCCTAATATGAGTGAGTAGTGACCCCCTAGGGTTTAGAGGGAACCTAAGTGGGATTAAGGGGAAGCTTATGGGTAATTAATATGGATGTTGGGTAGAATTGTTAGTCTTTATGAGCATCATATATGGTGTTTGTGGAAATGCTTCTATGAAAATTCTTGCCTTTCTCCATTCTATGCATAAATTCTCCATGAATGAAAATTTATAGGGACTTTTGATAGCATGTTCATGATGGGATTAGATGCTTAATGATAATTTTGTGTCTATCTTTAGAGAAACTAAGAAATTTGCTTGGTCTCTTTCCTAGGCTAGCTACTACCCTTAATCCGTTTACTACCTTGCCTTTCCTATCCCGCTCAGGGGAACCTGAAGACCCGAGTTTAGAAATTATTTGTTTACATCTCATATAACGGATTAAGTAGAAACCAAACTTGCTTTCTCCATTCTATGCATAAATTATTTCTTTCCTAGGCTAGCTACTACCCATAAGCCTTGTCTTTTCTTACTTTAGTTAATTGTTGTCCATCCGAACTTTATCTTTTCCGACTAAACTTAGACTAATAACGGATTAAGTAGAAAGCACACCATCCTCGTGGATTCGACCCCAATAAATACTACTTTGTTAGGTTTTTACAAATTGTTTTGATATAGGGAATCAACGACAAATCTCTATCATCAACCACTTTCAAGGTCTTCTATTGTCGTGCCATCATATTCACCTCTTATCATGAACGTGGACATATTATCGGGAAGTTCGAGGCATAGGTTTTCAGAAATTGTGGAGATGGATATCGGTGAGGATCGCAAGGTTATCGAGACAGATGATTGTATTTCTTCGTCTCAAGGTAGATTGGTGTGAGATTAAGTAGGAGGTGGTTTAGATATTGGAGGCTCGTTGGGTGGGTGATGTTATATTGTCGTTATGTAATGTTATAGAACTTGATTAGCTCTAGCTTGTTGTTGTGTTTATGGGATAATGTACTATCATTTTATTTTATGTTTGAAATCAAAGACATGGTTTCTGTAACACCCCAATTATCCGGCCAATATAATTGAGGCATTACCATCTCGGTTTCTCGAGGTAGTGTTCCAAAACACCAATCAAAGAAAATTTTATTAAGAGTACAAGGTTTAACGACTACATACACTTGAACAAAAGAAATAAAATACAACTCATGACTCCTAGACTTCTCTAACCAACTATGCTCTTCGTGACTCGACAAACTCGTCCCGCCTCCAACGTACTAACCAAGCAACATGTAAATAATGATGCGTGTCGATGCACACCAAAATTAAGACCTAAGTCTACTAACTAGGTAGTCAGCGGAAGTAGGGTCGATCTCCACAGGGAGGTAAGATATCTGTTCTAAGTTCGCTAATTGGTCACAAGTTCGGGGGTTTAAAGGTTTGATTTCTAAACTACAAAGGGAGATAGAGAGAGAGATAAGGGGGAACAAGGAAAAGAGATTAACTAGGACAGTCGGTTCGACATGTTAATTAAGTCAAGCAATCTAAGTCTCGGGTCGATGCAAATACGATCTAAGGGGTAGTGAACGTCACCTTTCGGTCCTTAATTCGCCCTAAAACACAAATAGCTTAGCTTTCGCCCTCACTATTTTCACCCTTTCCAACCTTTTAGTCTAGGTCAAGGCTTACTACGGTCAATAGTCTAACTGCGTCGACTCAATTAGATTAAAACGATTATATGCAGCATAACATCATAGATCTTATAAACACAACCTAATACGATTACTATCCTAGCATAACATGGTTCACCTAAGTCCTATCAAGGGAATTAGCTACGATAAAATAACATTACCAACAAAGATGAGAAAATACCGATTTGAAAGGAAAGAAATTGATTGCAAAGGTAAATCCGGGAAATAGAACAAGCCGCGGAACCGGAGCTGCCTCCATCCCAAAAAGTGAATGAGTGATAATATTGGCGTGCAAGCCTTATTTATAGTAAAAACATAACTCACTAAAACCTAATTAACGAAGCATGCCAAGCCCGTCAGAGATTTTTGCTCGATCGAGCACTTAGGGCTCTCGATCGAGCGATTATCTTCAGCATTCCTCTCGATCGAGGTCTTGACTTCCTCGATCGAGAAACTCCTCCTTGGCCATCCCTCGATAGAGCACAGGACAGCTCGATCGAGGTCTTCTTGACTTCTAAACCTCTCGATCGAGCATAGCAGGAGCTCGATCGAGGACTTTCTCTTGGTTCCAGCTTGTGACGACTTCCAACTTGGCTTTGACTTGATTATGGGACGGTTTCATGCTTCCCAATGCTCGAGTTATCAGCTCCGACTCCTCCATCTCCTAAATGTGCATGCTTGGGACAGTTTTGGCTCGATTTCCACTACTTCACAGCTTGTACCTACAAAATAGCAATAGAAGTACAAAGTAGCATATTCGGGGCATAAAGCGACATAATATCACCTAAATGACATAGAAATGCGTGCTAAGATAAACCGTAAAGTCTATATGAAATGCACGCATCAAATTACCTGCTCCCCATATGACCAAGAGTATCATATGGATCAACACAGGCCACCTCAAGAGAGACAAGTGACAGACACACAACATGCCAACGTCAGTTTCTATAAACAATGCAGTGCGACTAGATATATGAACATACGACAAGATTACAATGAGATCATGATATCATCGACCCATCGTCACCCCGGCACCGAGACACGCCCAGTCGTGCCTATAGTCACCTACGGTACTCCGAACACGTCGGTGGTACCGAGCCAGAGAGCAACTCGGATCCCCTGCCAGACGTCGTGTCTCACCCACACGAGTTTCTCCAACTCAATTCATTAATGCGCACATCCCTCTTGGAGTGGGAAGCTCCAAGAGGCGACCTATGCGGAAGACGATCTCCCAATCGTCCTCCGTCTCCATAACAACCATACACCATCACTAAACCTTTATTATGCAACAATGACCAACAATGAATCATAATACATCATAATCAATATAACCCCACATAATGACCTAATTAGCGACTAAACATGTTAGAATGCAACTAATGCAACTATATGAGGTTAATTACACAATTAACCACTAAACACACAATGACCCCATATTGAAACCGAATAGGATTAACCTACCTTTTCGCATTCTCCGCAAGCTATCCATATTCAACCCTATTCTGTCTCATACGAATCATCTCGTCCTAACACACATATATAAAATATATCACAATACATCTTACATTACACAAAGAGGTAAATCATTGCTAATATCTCCTAATCACTCATGTTACTATTACTAATCACTAATTAATCATCTATTAGTCCTAATTCCAAGATTAAGATTAATTAAAGAGTAAAGGAAGGATTGAACATGACTTACCAAGTATGGGTGAAGATTAGAGAGGATGCTTCATCATCAATCCTAGCTTAGCCATATGGTGGAGGGTGAATAGTATAGGTGTTCGGTGGAGGAGATGAAGTTTAGAGAGTTAAGATGGTAGGTGAGGAAAGGATTGAGTTTGGATAAGAAGGAAATCTCGAAATAAGATTTCACGGGTAAGGACAGGTGGCACTCGACCGAGTGGAATACTCACTCGGCCGAGTGAAACGCACTCGGTCGAGTAAAACATTCACTCGACCCAGTGGAAGACACTTGATCCGCCAGAACTTTTTACTCGGTCGACTGCCGAGTCACTTGGTCTATAATCAGTTATACTCTATCCGCTTGACCGAGCACTAGGTCGAGTGAACTCAAAAGTTCCCCCGTGAAATCTTTTGCAAGTCCATGTTTGTTTAATGTCCCTTGTTTATGTATTTGTCATGGTTTGAATCTCTTCTTTTGCGTTTTACCTATGAGCTCAGGGA
>JAGPOY010001151.1:10760-29433 GCA_018983105.1 Silene uniflora
CTGCAATTGTGTATCAAATACCCCTGAAGTTTCAGATGTGTGCACCAAATACCCCTGAGATTTGAAAATCTCAGGGGTATTTGGTGCACAATTGTCAAATCTCAGGGGTATTTGGTGCACAATTGCAGATTTTTCAGTTTGTTAATATTCAAAAGTTTGTTACAATTTAACTAACTTTGCCCCCAAAATGGGTCAAACATCCTTCCGTCAAATATTTAACACCGTTAGTGGAAAATTAAAGGGTAGATCGTGCACTAAAATGAAAGTTGAGGGGTACCATGTGCACAAACTTAAACGCAGGGGTACCACGTGAATTTAGCCAAACCTCGGGGGTACCGTGTGAATTATCCCTTTATTTAAACAACCCAATATAATATTATGAGTACTAAGATATATAATGTGTAAGTTATCAATATTAAATCTTGTGTTATCAAATAAAAATATTTTTTACAAGTTTATTAACTAATTTACATGGACTTTTTATTATAAGACTAGTTCTATGTGTAAAGTGGTATTCCGGATTACACAACGATTTATATCTTAACAACTACTCTCCTATAGGACCGTCCTATAGCATAGGACGGGCCCAATAGAAGAGGTTAGCCCAACATGTGAAGAAATAAATCTAAATAAAATAAGAAAAACTGAATCTTATATGCTCTAGTGCTCTACTGTCCCTTTCAAGTTTCAAGCCAAGCCCTCCCTCTCTCCTCTGAAACTCACGTCCTCACTCCTCATCAAGCCAACTTCTCTATCTCCGTTGCAACCCACGTACTCAACGACACCACCTGCTCAGCCAACTTTACGGTTGTCGTTCCCATCATCTTCTTCCTGCCCTTCTAATCTATTCCTCCACCAATCAATTAAAACTCAAAGGTTAAGAATTAAGATCCCGACAATCCATGCCGACGGCTCCTCGTCGCCGACCACCGAGAACTTGTTTAGGTATATGATTTTCAAATTTCCAGTTTTTAAGTTCAATACTTGTGTTTTTAAATTGAAAACTTTTGAGTTTTAAGTTGAAAGTTATGGGTTTTTAAATTAAAAGTTAAAATTTTTAAATTAACTCCTTTGAGGGAATACATATTTTAATTTCAAATTTTTAATTTCAAAACTCAGCATTTTAACTTGGAAACCCGATCAAATCTCAAGCTTTTTAATTGATTTATTTTCTTTATTTACTTAATTATCCGGTTTTAGTTTAATAACTACTATATTTAATTTGAAAGCTTGAAGTTGTACGGAGAAAATTATGGCTTTGAATTAATTATAAAGAGGATCAAATCTGAAAGTTTTTAATTGATTTATTTTCTTTATTTACTTAATTACCTCATCCCCCTTAAAACTATTTGATTACCATATCTCCCTTTTTCCCGCCTAACCATCACCCCTGCTATTGGGCTACATCTTCTCGATTGGGCCTGATTTCGCAATCCCCCTATAGACTGATAGAATAAGAAAATCTGACAGTTCTCCCGCCTAATCATTCAGGTTTTTGGGCCGCCTCTCATGTTTTGGGCTAAAAATTCCCTGCTTATCTGGATGAGAATAAGGGTTATATTTTCAACCCATCTGGTTTTTGTTGTGGGTTGTTAATGGTAGACTTTGATGGACCGGTCTATTAATCAATAAGTCTCCAAGTGTAACATCTTCTGTTTTTGGGCCGTGCTTATTTATGGTGTGGGCTATTAATACTACTTTTGTGTTTCGCGGCGCATGCTTCATGTTCGCCACGTTAATCGGCTATGGTGACGGTTCCGTCTCTTATTTATACGGAGTATTACTTTATTTTTTCTATTCCTTTACATTCTACCAATAATATAACAATTAATTACGTAATAAATCTTTTATATTTTGTTATAACTTAATTTAACACTAAACAACTAAAAGTTTAACTCTAAATATCAAGAAATGCAAATTTTTATCTGACGAAACAGTTAAGACTTTTCTTATATCTATTTAATTATCCAAACTCTAATATACCATTCTTATACTATAGCATCTAATTTAAAGCCAAACGACTTTTAAGAACCACCTTCTATTGCAGCAACTAACAATCACCACACCTCAAATTACCCGTGCTATAGCACGAGAGCTAAACTAGTAAGGTTTTAATTTAATAACTACTATATTTAATTTGAAAACTTGAAGTTGTACGGAGAAAATTATGGCTTTGAATTAATTGTAGGGAGGTTGCAAGTCATCAAGCCGGACTGGAGGTCGTCGTTTAATGTAATAACTATCGGTTTTAGTTTGGTAACTTAAGTAAAAATTTATGGCCTTGACATAACTAGTTGTTGAGAGGAACAAGGAGCGGACTATGGTTGTCGATTGACGCTAAGGTGGAGGTTGTCGTTCCTAGCCCGACCATACAAATTAGGTAAGGTGGGAGATGAAGGATTATGGACAGTGGTGGCTTGCGTGGAATCCGATACCGGTACGACTTTGGGATGAAGATGAGAGGAGGGAGATGACAGTTACCTATATTGTGGTTTCGAAAATCAGCCTTTTTTTTTTTTGGGAAATTAATTGAATTTTTGGGCCTTTTAGGTAATGGACTGGTCTCATTGTATGAGACCGTCCTATATAACAATTTGTGATATCTTAAATAACACCAAATTAGCCGTCATTTAGAAATCACTCTTTATAGTTAGAGGTGATCATTAGGATGTTTAGGCCGGACATGGACGGGCCTATATTTAAAAAAATTGTCCGACGGGCCTAATTTTGTTGCCCGTGTCCATTTTAGTGGGCCAAGTTTGATTGTCCAAACTCGCCCATTTAAATAGGCAGGCTTACCCGCGGGCTCGTGGGTTCAAAATCAAAACAAAAAAATCGGTTGTTAAGTTAAACAAAAGTACCTACCACCAAGATTAAAGTAGGTTTATGAACTTTTTTTTTTGGGCTCAACCCTATTTCGCTTAACTTTACGTAAAAAAAATAATTAGTTTATAGTTATATATGGAGTACATGTTTTTTTATATTATTATAGTTCTCATCAATACTATATACTAGATTTCATGCCCGTGCGTTGCACGTGTCACTACAAGAGATAAGCGTTTTGAGACCACTTATTTGGGACCGCTGCGAAAAGCGGTTGCAAATACATCTTTGGGACCGCTATCAGTCTCAAAATTTTTTTATCAGTCTCAAAATTGAGACCGGTAAAATATTAGTCTCAAAATGTCACTAGCAGTCTCAAATTTGAGACCGTTTTGGATATTTGAGACTAATGACGGTCTCAACTTGAACTCGTCATTTTATTCATTGAGACCGGAAACCTTAGTTCTTTTTATTTGTGACCGTCTTAATATTTTCGAGACTGATTTAGCGGTTGCAATTCAAAATTAACTCAAAACAAAATTAAAAGACACTTCTAGATCAGAATCCTATCTACTACTCATTCATTCACATCCTTCATTTTACAAAACCTCCCAACATGGCCTTCTTGGAGATTTCGAGGCCCTGTACGAAATCTGAAAACGGGGCCCCATATAATATGCTAAATTAAATATTTTTTTCGTTTCGGTTATTTTTTTATCTTTTGTTTTAACACAAAGATCAACGTGAGCGAAGGGATCCATTTGTAGATAGTGCGTCTCATACTCTCATTATATAACAAGTGGACAAGGAAGATATAGGTAAACAAATGACGGCGACGAATGAAGTAATAAATTACCCACATTAGAATATAAAATTAGTTACAGTACTTAGTTTGGCAAGCGAAACTTAAAGATAATTTTCCGTATTCTTGAAAAACATGCTCAAATAAAAAGATAAACAAATGAATGAGACACAATAAAATGAAATAGGTAAACAAATGACCGTGACGAATGAAGTAATAAATTACCCACATTAGAACATAAAATTAGTTACAGTACTTAGTTTGACAAGCGAAACTTAAAGATAATTTTCCGTATTTTGGTGTCGTTTTAAGTGTAATTTTACTTGTAAAATAAATGGTCGAGACTTGAGTTCAAGGAGGTAAAATAATATATTTGTTCAATCTTCTCAAATGAAAAGGAAAAAAAGAAAGTAAAAAGCTGTATGGATCCACCGTTTCATTGCAAATGGAAAAACATTAAAACGAATGTTAGGGGCGGGAATTGAACCTGGGTGATCAGGTTTGAAAGTCTAACTACTGACCGACCACTGAGGCACTAACTCTACAACGACAAGTTATGCGCTGTAAGTTAATTACCATCATTTTAGTTGGGTTTTTGGGCCTAAAATTTTGGGGCCCTGTGCAGCCGCACGGGCTGCACAGGCCCAAAGACGGCCCTGCCTCCCAACGCCGACGACCTGCACCTCCAACGGCGAAGATCTGCGCTCTCAACGACGGCGACACTTTGACCTCACTTCTAACACCGACGACGCTTCGACCTGCTACATCTATGGTTTCCGTCTCTTTTACTCACTCAACTCTTTCCCGTCCCGCATCTCAGCTCTTTCTCGTCCTGTGTCTATCAACGCAGGTATTTTTATAATTACAAAGCTTTGAATCTTTCAACGGATTACATAATGAATTATTATTTTGTCTAATTAAGTTAGAGTTTTGAAAGATGTTGATTATTTAGGGTTAGGTTTGGACAATTTTGATTAGATTAGGTTTAAAGGTTGATTTCCCATGGTGAATTTGTTTGTTGGATTAATTTTAACTTATGTGCAGTGAATATCAATGATTTTATTATTTAGGGTTAGATTTATTTCAGTTTCAAGTAAGAGATGTCTATTGTGCGTTCTTTTGAAAATTCAGCCGATTTTCAATCATATAGCGGTCTCAAAAACGCGTGTTTCTTGTAGTGGGTTACAAAAATTGACTCACCTCTAATTGTTATGGATTTTTTTTGGGCGAACACTCAACTCTTTCGATGTTTTGATACTCCCCCGTCTCAATCATTTGATAATGTTAAAAAAAAAATTCAATTGATGTTTTGATACTCCCCCGTCTCAATCATTTGATACTGTAACACCCCGATTTATAAAGGAGCCTTTAGCAAGACATTCCCTAATAAACCGGACTGTTACCATCTCGGTTTCTCGAGGTAGTGAATAACAAATTAAACTCCAAGGCAATTTATATAATTACTTTAACTTAATTATTACAAAACTTCCTTTACATCAAATTACAAGGAACTAACAGCGGAACAAACATAAATAAAAGTGAAAGTCTTCTAATAATGATCTAACTACTAAGTCTTCTGATCCAATGTCTCACGCCCATCAAGCTCCCATCCTATCTCATAAACATGTCAAATCTGCTCACCAATATTTGGATCATCACAGGTGTTCACGAATACACAGGGTCAACCACGAGGTTGAGTAGGGAATACAATGAAACAACAAAATATGATATGCATGCTCCTCCGTCACCTCCATCTCCATCTCAACTCATATCTCATAACCCGGAACGCCCGGCCATACCGATCCCCGGCAGACACAACAATCGACCGTCGTCGATATACCAGCTCAACAGCTGAGGACACCAGGGCAAGTCCTGCAGAACCAGCCTGGGCCTTATCACAACACCACATCGTATCTCAACATCGTCACCACCACACCATCCTCCAACTCCAATGCATATGAAATGCTCAACAGTAATCAATGCAACACAATATGTACATCATTGAATGAAATCGTGCCAGCTACCAAATGTTGTGATAACATACTTAACACGATCAATTCAGTCAATCACATTCCAGTATATGAATCATAACATAAATCAACAACCACGAAACAAGTCAACGTTCACAGCTTGGTCATATGAAATACAAACAAGTCAACACAATTCAACAACAACGCTGATAAGTCAAGTGTATTTCCCTACCTCGACGACAGCAGTAAGCAGATAAGCAGAAGCTCAGAAATACTCCACTCGAAACTCGCCACCTAAACATCCACGTACAACAATTAATTCATTTACAACTATTCCCGTTCCCAAAATAAAAGTTACTAAATATAGAAGCTTCCCAAAAATGGAAACTTTCCTAAAATAGCAAGTTACTAAAAATAGGAACTTTCCCGAAATAGAATCCCGACACCAAACTCACTACCCATAAGAAAATAATAATAATAATACCAATAATAATAATTGCTAATTACCCATATCAAAATAAATTACCCAATTAACGAATATCGACTCGAAGACGGAAATGAAACATAACCAACTCAAAAATCAAACCCGTTACGCACGCCTCCCTCAAACCCGATCACAACTCACCGTGAACACCCCTAAAGCCACCGTCAACCACCAGACCTCGGCACCGGTTCTGGACTGACCACCACCAACCCCCCTGCCGTGGTTGACTCACGCCGGTGAGTTGAACCGTGGCCTTCAACCGGCCTGGTTCACCACCCAGCCGCCGCTAATCACCACAACAGGTCCGAAACAACAACTGCAACCACCCTGTTCCACCACCGACACCCCTCTGACTCACCACTGCTGACACCACTGCAACTTCACCCTCTCTCTCGCCGTGGCACCACCGATTCGACCTCCCCCGAGTCCACGGTGGCGCCACCCCAATTTCCCGACTCCTGCCGCCACTGCTCAAACCACAACACCACCCTATCAAACGAATAAGGCTCCTGCTACCACCACAGACGCCGACAACCACCACTAACACCACCCTCCGACGCGCCTCACACCACCCATCACCATACCTACACCGACAACTACCCACAACCCCTCACGGCGACACAAAAGCAAAACAAAAGCAGTCGACAAAAAGGGAAGGAGACGACCTTACCTACTTCAGACGATTGTACCGCCACTAACATCGTCGTGGACCACCGTCGAACACCTCTAGCACGCTCCCCAATATGCCGTCAACCACTACGCTCTCTCGTCTCACTTAGATCATGTGTGTGTAGGTTGTGGTAGGCGTCGAAATGAGGGAGATGGGGAGTGAGGGTGCGGTTGTTAGGATGATTAGGTTTTAGGGTAACTTGAAATGTTACGGTTTAGGTAAATGGGTGGGTCAAGTTAAATGATAGCTCAATCATGGCCCAATCGTTTCACTTACGAGCAAATCCCGACTCGATAACTTACGATATAAACTCGACTTATTAATCGCTTACGATAATAAACATAATTATAATAATAATAATAATAATAGTAATATACAACTCTAATTATAACTTATAAAATACGGAGTATTACAGTCTTCCCCCCTTAAAATGAACTTCGTCCCGAAGTTCACTCCCGACACACATCTGAGCATTAACCATCCCGATAACAACATATTACATATCAAAGTATTGCACACGCGATCATACCCAACACAGTCAAACATAAGTTAAGCATAAATAGAATATGAAATGTTACACTCTACCTCCCTTAGAACAAACTTCGTCTCGAAGTTTAACAATTCACTTAAACAAAACTATTTCGAGACACACACAAGCAAATACTTCAACCAAGGCAGATAAAACGTTATACAAAATGCCACCCCCTTGCGATTTTACAATCCTACCCTTCTTAAAACAAGGTTACGTCCTCGTAACTTACCTTACCATAAACTCTCATAACATAGCAAATTCCCGACTCATCACCCCGACTCACGAAATACTCTAACTCATCTAATGTAAATCCGTTTATTACTCTGCCTCAGAACTATACTCCACTCCCCGGTAACCAGATATTGTATTCTCATTGTCGCTCCTAGGCCAAGCACAAGGGGTGAGTGAACTGGCGCGTAAGACCGCAAAACAATATTTCCGTCTCAATATGAATTCCAAATTCAGGTCACAACTCAATAACCATGGCCATCCTGGAACAAAACACAAAATGGCACAAAGGCCCCATAACTCAATACTGGCAACCGATCTCAATGTCAATATAAATATCGTCAAATAAAGGTTCAAAGAACCGTGCTCAACACTTAGAGTACATGGCTCTAAGCTACTCACCCGCAAGTCAAGGTCAAAGGAATAAGACAACTAAAACACAATACAAAACTCCAAAGTAATATCGCAGTAGAAACTTAATTAACTGCCAACATGTTCCTCGCATGAATCTGATAACCAATCGTTCAACCAAGCAGCAACTATTTTAAACATATCCATTTTCTTAGTTTCCCAAATATAATACTTTGCACAAAATTTGCATCAAGCTAACAACTAATGCCAACACCAGCGAACATAAGCCACCACCTTTCTTTCTCTTATACGGATCAATACCTAAGCCCCTCTCAACTTGTTAACAAAATCAACAATCTCTTGTACCATTCTATCAACCCATCTCACAACTAGGACGAAATAATTACTACTATTATTATTATTAACAACATTAATCACAACTACCATTAACAATCAATTTGCCACATAAAACATGTACAATAGCCATAATCATCTAACCCCGAACAATAATAAGAGTATTAGGGATGGTAATATCGGGTTACCTCGATAAAGAAAATAAAAGTCAACCACGTCCTTGCATCTAACGAAAATAACTCACTAACTAATGGTCACCATCATCAAAGTTGGTGTTGGGATAAAGTAGGCACGAGGGCAATGAACATGTATGTAATTAAGCAAATTTTGATGATCAATTATAGGCCATGAACGAGCGCGAGTAACAATAACAAAACAAATTTAAGAAACTTCTCACATTTGTAAACATATCACAGAAGAGAAATCTATCACTACTATCCATCACAATCGCAAAATCTCATTGACATTTCCATACAACCGTTTACTCACTCATTGATTCAAGTCAAGAATTAGACCGATGAATTAAACAATCAACAACATACTTATAATTCATATTTTAAATTATCACAATTGTTTGCACAATATCAATTCTGAAAACATATTTCCCAATAAAAGTAACGACATATGATCCATGACAACAACAACATTACTTCCATATCACACGTGTGTTTGAATATTTTAGCAACCATATCATTCAATTGTATCCAGCAACTTAGTATAACTCTTTTTAGCAAAACAAAAGATATCGCATAAACAGCTTAAACATATACATATGCCCTCATATACTTTGTAGAACATTACCTATGATAAAAGATTAGCAACTTGAACAACTTCTCTAATTTGCACGATTCGAATAATTAGGCAACTAATAGGCTCAATTAAACGTAACTATAACGACTATCATTTAAATGTACGCATATCATGTGAATCATCAAACGGTTATCTCATTATAATTGGCCAACATAGTTAACATAAACAATTTTCATTAAAATATAATTTTTAGCAACGATTCGAGAATATATATATCAAATATCGTAACTATATCAAACAGTTTCTTTTTATATCACGCCCTTAACAATTGCAATAATCACTTTAGCATTTCATGACAATAATACTATGAACATATTCAATAAGGAATAACAACACTATTTTATTATCAAATCATAGGTTTAGGTTCACTGAAATAACTTAATGCGATGAAAGTAATAAATATAGCTATGGGCACACAAATTTTCATAAAAGGCATTAGAACTCAGATGGCATACTACATGTGTGAACATTTAAACATAATCATTACTAGTGTTATCATGGAAACATTTATGCGGACATATTCAGTTTGACAGCAATCAACATAATAAATTGACAATCTCCACATATCATGATGTAATTCAAACTTTCCATCAACGTGCATAGCATGTAACAAAAAATGGAAAAATGAAAATGGAAAAATCAAAAACACAGAAGCAGTAACTTTGTGTTCATATAGTTCACATTGAATAAAATGTATATTGAGGTTTGACAAATCAGGTCACATGTCATATACTTAGAGTTTATCGTCGTCCCACACCTAACGTCGGCAACAGCCACCATCCCTCACCCTAATGCCGCTGACGGTTTAAGCAAACCCTAAATTAATTGGGTAAATCGATCAATTCCTTAATTTGATATAATTGATAAAATTAAGAATTAGAATTATTAGTTGATCGATACAAGAACTAGCATTCACAATTGTGTAATTTGACGGATTTTATTAATTTTAGGGATTTGATTAATTTTCTGAAGGAGAGAATTAGAGAGAAGTTTTTGTTTTCTTTTAGTTTCTAAACAAAGGACATGTTATGAAAACTAATGAAAAAAAGTACATGAAAAAAGTAAAACCCGTACATGAATGAGTAACTACGTTCTACGGACAATACTTTTGGGGCTCATTTGGCCCAATTCCTTTGTTTGGGAATTATTAAACGTCCAAAATTTCGATAGGGCGAGATCCACATGATTTGCTAGAAAGTCCGACACCTAAATTCCAAATACAACAATTCTTCTCTAGGACAATCTTCTAGCATAGGACTGACCCAAAAGGAGAACATAACAAATATAACATTTTATTTTATTTTATTTACACAAACTTAAACCTTGGATAATGATTCAAAGTTAGCCGACCAAACATATGTTGAAACTAAGGCTTTTGTTGTTGTTGTTGTTGTTGTCGTCGTTGTTGTTTAATTTATTTAAACAACCCAATATAATATTATGAGTACTAAGATATATAATAAGTAAGTTATCAATATTAAATCTTGTGTTATCAAAATAAAAATATTTTTTACAAGTTTATTAACTAATTTACATGGACTTTTTATTGTAAGACTAGTTCTATGTGTAAAGTGGTATTCCGGATTACACAACGATTTGTATCTTAAATAACACCAAACTAGCCGTCATTTAGAAATCACTCTTTATAGTTAGAGGTAATCATTAGGATGTTTAGGCCGGACATGAACGGGCCTATATTTAAAAAAATTGTCCGACGGGCCTAATTTTGTTGTCCGTGTCCATTTTAGTGGGCCAAGTTTGATTGTCCAAACCCGCCCATTTAAATAAGCAGGCCTACCCGCGGGCTCGTGGGCTCAAAATCAAAACAAAAAATCGGTTGTTAAGTTAAACAAAAGTACCTACCACCAAGATTAAAGTAGGTTTATGAACTTTTTTTTTGGGCTAAACCCTATTAAGCTTAACTTTACGTAAAAAAAATAATTAGTTTATAGTTATATATGGAGTACATGTTTTTTTATATTATTATAGTTCTCATCAATACTATATACTAGATTTCATGCCCGTGCGTTGCACGGATCACTACAAGAGATAAGCGTTTTTGAGACCGCTTATTTGGGACCGCTGCGAAAAGCGGTTGCAAATACGCCTTTGGGACCGCTATCAGTCTCAAAAAAATACTATCAGTCTCAAAATTGAGACCGGTAAAATATTAGTCTCAAAATGTCACTAGCAGTCTCAAATTTGAGACCGTTTTGGATATTTGAGACTAATGACGGTCTCAACTTGAACTCGCCATTTTATTCATTGTGACCGAAAACCTTAGTTCTTTTTATTTGTGACCGTTTTAATATTTTCGAGACTGATTTAGCGGTTGCAATTCAAAATTAACTCAAAACAAAATTAAAAGACACTTCTAGATCAGAATCCTATCTACTACTCATTCATTCACATCCTTCATTTTACAAAACCTCCCAACAGGGCCGTCTTGGAGATTTCGAGGCCCTGTACGAAATCTGAAAACGGGGCCCCATATAATATGTTAAATTAAATATTTTTTTCGTTTCGGTTATTTGTTTATCTTTTGTTTTGACACAAAGATCAACGTGAGCGAAGGGATCCATTTGTAGATAGTGCGTCTCATACTCTCATTATATAACAAGTGGACAAGGAAGATATAGGTAAACAAATGATGGCGACGAATGAAGTAATAAATTACCCACATTAGAACATAAAATTAGTTACAGTACTTAGTTTGGCAAGCGAAACTTAAAGATAATTTTCCGTATTCTTGAAAAACATGCTCAAATAAAAAGATAAACAAATGAATGAGACACAATAAAATGAAAAAGGTAAACAAATGACTGTGGCGAATGAAGTAATAAATTACCCACATTAGAACATAAAATTAGTTACAGTACTTAGTTTGGCAAGCGAAACTTAAAGATAATTTTCCGTATTTTGGTGTCGTTTTAAGTGTAATTTTACTTGTAAAATAAATGGTCGAGACTTGAGTTCAAGGAGGTAAAATAATATATTTGTTCAATCTTCTCAAATGAAAAGAAAAAAAAAAGAAAGTAAAAAGCTGTATGGATCCACCGTTTCATTGCAAATGGAAAAACATTAAAACGAATGTTAGGGGCGGGAATTGAACCTGGGTGATCAGGTTTGAAAGTCTAACTACTGACCGACCACTGAGGCACTAACTCTACAACGACAAGTTATGCGCTGTAAGTTAATTATCATCATTTTAGTTGGGTTTTTGGGCCTAAAATTTTGGGGCCATGTGCAGCCGCACGGCCTGCGCAGGCCCAAAGACGGCCCTGCCTCCCAACGCCGACGACCTGCACCTCCAACGGCGACGATCTGCGCTCTCAACGACGACGATGCTTTGACCTCACTTCTAACGCCGACAACGCTTCGACCTGCTACATCTATGGTTTCCGTCTCTTTTCTACTCACTCAACTCTTTCCCGTCCCGCATCTCAGCTCTTTCTCGTCCTGTGTCTATCAACGCAGGTATTTTTATAATTACAAAGCTTTGAATCTTTCAACGGATTACATAATGAATTATTATTTTGTCTAACTAAGTTAGAGTTTTGAAAGATGTTGATTATTTAGGATTAGGTTTGGACAATTTTGATTAGATTAGGTTTAAAGGTTGATTTACCCATGGTGAATTTGTTTGTTGGATTAATTTTAACTTATGTGCAGTGAATATCAATGATTTTATTATTTAGGGTTAGATTTATTTCAGTTTCAAGTAAGAGATGTCTATTATGCGTTCTTATGAAAATTCAGACGATTTTCATTCATATAGCGGTCTCAAAAACGCGTGTTGCTTGTAGCGGGTTACAAAAATTGACTCACCTCTAATTGTTATGGATTTTTTTTGGGCGAACACTCAACTCTTTCGATGTTTTGACACTCCCCCGTCTCAATCATTTGATAATGTTAAAAAAAAAATTCAATTGATGTTTTGATACTCCCCCGTCTCAATCATTTGATACTGTTAAAAAAATTCAATTGATGTTTTGATAGTCTCCCGTCTCAATCATTTGATGCTATTTAAAAAATTCAATTGATGTTTTGATAGTCCCTCGTCTCAATCATTTGATACTGTTAAATTAATTATAATTACGCCTTCTGTTGGATTCATGTAACACACGTATAAAGTAGATCAGAGATGTCAAATATGATCAATAAAAAATTTGAAAATTATAATTTAGATAAAGAGGATAAATTGAATCTACGTGCAATGTATATATATAGGCTTTCATGTATTATATGCGACGGAGAAGTTTGAAATTTAGTTGACTTCTACTTCGTATAATTTGTATTTAATATTAAGTTTCATGGTTGGCATGGGATAGATGTTCCCGATCTTTCTCATTTCAAATGTCTATCTGTTGCTTATTAAATTATACGGTAGTTCGTAAAAGTTGAAGACGCTATAATCGCACGAAAAAAGCTTCTTTTATTAAAGATAGATAGATATACTCTACGTATATATCCACTCTATTTTTTATATCATATTGTGGAGATATGATACAACTATTAAGAGCTCTTTAAGACAATACTTAAGAGCGAGACTCAAAAGATTTTGGGTTGATATCTAAGTTTCAATGATGCCTCCTATTTATACTCATAGGATCACCCGCCTTATGCTAATCTTTCGATGTGGGACAATTCTAATATTTATACGTTGTATATTTATCACACCTATATTATTTTTCAATGTGGGACATATAACATAAAATGAAGAACACAATTTTAATATGTGCAAATTATATGAAGTCTGTACTCTAATGATAGCATTTTTTATCACGAATTTAATTATATTAACTTTGATAATTTTTAAGCGATAGTTTTTTGCCAAATGAAATGTAAAAGTTTTTATGTAAAAATTAGAAATATTAATTGAATATAATATAGGAAATATATACTATATACTATAATAATAATTAAAAGATTTTCCAATTTATTTTTTGCATTAAAAATATTTTTTTACGATACTTTCCAAAATTTATTTTTGATGATATGGACGCTCTAGAATTGCCTGAAAAAACTCTCTTTTATATATATATATATTGTTTAATTCCAAAACCAAGGGAAAGGGAGTAATGTCTGGTAGCCACTCAAGAGGAAACTTGGGAGGAGATGTTAGCGCAAAAGCGTGGAGTAGGAAGGGGGTGGCCGGGCGAGAACAAAGACTCACACCGCCTTGTCCAAAGTCGACAAAGAGTGAAAGTAAAAAGGATGGTCCAGGAGGTGTCCGAAGAGGAACAATTTTCATAGAGCCAAGGCAGGAGATCAAGAGAGAAGAACGTGGGTTTGACCTTAAAGTGAGTCCAAATCTCGCCGGCAAGGCTACAATCGCGAAGGATGCATGCGAAGGGAAGACTCGGAGAGAGAAGGGCTGGCACACAAAGTGCAACTGGGGGAGGCCAGGACGGTTCTCTTATGAAGAGTGGAATTATGGGGGAGCCTATCCCACCAAGCTAACCAAAGAAAGAGTTTAATGTTTGGTAGAGTAGGGAAATCCCATAACCAAAGGAGGTCAACAGTACAAGAAGAAGGTCGAGGGGATTGATCAAAAAAGGACTCATAACACGCACCCACAGAAAACTTGTTTTTAAGAGCGAGAGAGGTGGTAAGGATGTCAAGTCTAATCATTGTAGGGAGAGGTAAGGTGAGAATGACGCTTGTGATTGAGTGAGGGAGGATGAAATCAAGAGAGTCGAGGGTTCACTGGGCATTAGAGATAATGGAGCGCACAACTTTGCTCCAAAGGAATTTTAGTTAAACGGTCCAGACACAATGTTTCTTGACGATCCTAAGCTAGACCAAGGATCATTCCATAGACTAATGGTTGAGCCATCCCCGATGGACCAGATAAGAAGGTCTCTAAGTATGGGCCACCCCAAATCAACATTTTCCCAAATATGAAAACCTACTCTAAAGGAGGTGGGAGAGGTAGTCAAGTATTTGGTTTTAATGGCCAGGGAGGAGATGGAGGTTTTGTCAAAAAGAAGTTTTCAGCTAAGTTTATCTCAGAAAGCGTCATTAAGATGACGGGAGGCTTTGATTCCTAGGCCTCCAAGGGCAATAGGCTGAGTGACCAGATCCCAATTAGAAAGATGGGGGAATGGTTGGACTAAAGGAAAGATCGAGTGACTTTGTCAATATCATGCATGTAAGATGGAAGTCGGAAGGCGAATGCATTGCATTGAGTGCGAAGGGATGGCATTGAGAGTGGATTTGATTAGACAAAGTCTACCTGCCCTAGAGAGGAACCTGGTTTTCCAGTTGGCGAGCTTGGATTGAACGGTATCGATGATATGCTGGAGATCAGCCCTTTTAGGCTTCTTGCACGTGAGAGGGAAGCCCGGGTAAGTACCAAGGTTTTTTGGCAGTTTTTATACCAAGGGAGAGCTCGAACATGTTAATATCGAGTATGTTTGGAGAAATTTTTTTTTGCTTTTAAGGCGGTTTATTTTCTGACCCGAAGCCGAGCAAAAGGAGAGAAGAATGCTTTGAAGTGCACAAAGGTTTTTCTCCGAGGATCGACCAAAGAGGATGATAAGATTATAAAGGGGAGATGATTGCATAAGGTAGAATTGTATTATTGAATCGTAATGGTTACATGATATATGGGAGGTATTTATAATACCTCACATCGTCATTAAACCCTAACCCTAATGATAACAGGCCCTAATGTGCCTAATCTCCTAATAACCTCCCGCAATCGTAAAGGCAGTAGTACGAACTTTACGATTGGAGAATTACAATAAAAAACATAATCATTAAAAACAAAAAAACTTCGATCTCATCTTCTTTATCATCATCAATCTTTTTCGTCTTCAAAGGTGGGTAAGAAACGAGCATAAGACTCGCTAGAAAATTAATTTGAACAAGAACGTTAAGTTTTTCGGACTTGTCGAAAATCAAACAATTTGTTAGGAACACTAATCGGACCTAAACAAATTTTAATAAGACGGAAAAGTATCCGTTAATTTCAATATTTGGAGAACGTTAATTTTTTCCGGACTCCAAATTGGTTGCGTAACTCGCCCAGTTAATTTGATACCACCTTAATCGGATTTGAAGATTAATAATGAACTTCCGAAGAAATAAGATCGGGGTGATTTGCTAGTCTCTTGATTATCATAACCCGTAATCAAAATGTCAAGGAAATGGCTGTTCCTTGATTCATCACCATAAGATGACAAAACCTTGATGCTTGTGGAACATCTAGTGCACCGTGTCTATCACTGATGATTCTTTTTATTTTTATTTTTTATTTTTTTTTGAACAGGAATTAAAATGAACTAATTTTACAATTAGATCTGCGTAAAAAATCCCGTCGGTGGGCATCGCCTCATATTTTGCCCACCGGCAAGAAAGCGGAAACGAATTTTAGAGTCCTCAAGAAGGAGGCTCTGATACCATGATAAGTTTATAAGGGGCAGAGAATTGCATAAATGATTTGTATTATGGAATCGGATCAGTTACATGAATATATGGTGAGGTATTTATAATACCTTCCATCTTAATGAAACCCTAATATCTAAACCCTAAATGATGGCCGGCCCTAACGGGGCTACTATCCTAATAGAGGAGGATGTCATCCGCAAATAAAAGGTGGGAGAAGACCGCACCACCCCCTTTCCAAGAGGATATTGCTAAGCTAGTGTTGAGTTTTCTGCCACAATATGCTGAAGTGTGGCAAATTCAAGGGTTTGTGCTTGAAGCGAACTCATTTACTCTTTATTGAATGAGTACGTATAACAATGTATACTTGTTTAATTTTCATATCTTGGTAATTGAACGTCTATCGACGATGACATCTAGTGTGAGTTGGCATATTCGGGTGTCATCTTAAGCACGCTATTAAATATCGGTTCAGTCGTGTCCTAGAATTAATTGTTGTGCCAAATACCGACTTAAAATATCATGAAGGAGTGAAGTAACCTTGGAAACTTATGTGGAAATCGTACGAGCCATATTAGCTTTGTGTCATGTGTGTCACTTTTCACTATTATTGGGATTGCATGCATGGAGCCATATTAGCCGGAGGTTGTCAGTTGAGAATTTATGTCAGATGTTAATTGACGAATCTTCGACGTCCTGATGAAAATGGACAAGTTTCTATTTCTCTGTCGGCATGTTTTGTATTTCTAAGTAAATCTGGAAACAGGTCAACCGAATTGGGTGCGAGTTGGATGGAGTCGATTCAGGTTCAACTACTATTATTCCTTTCTTTCATATTTGTAAGACTTCGAGTCAGGTCGGTCATATTGGGCTATGTTATTATTAAGTTGTTTAGAGATATTGGTTAGTGTGTAACAATAAAATTCGGCAAGTTATATTGGGAGGGACAATTCGTGTCACGGCTAACACTAGGGTCCTCAATTTCGGCGTCAACTCGGGTTATTCGGGTCGAGTACGGGTCTGGTCGTTCGTGTTGGGTCAATTTTATCATGTCTATTTCTAAGCACAAATTCTCATTTGTGACGGCACTATCCGTCACAAGCTTGTGACGGGTCGAATAGGTATCATATTAGTGTGAAATAGGGCGGATGATAACCATATAGGTCTGCCAACTTGTGAGTGGTCACTATTTTAATATGTATTATAACCATATTACATTTGCAAAAAAATTGGAAACATTTAAGTTCAAATTAGTCACAAATTACACATTTTTCAAATACAGAACTTGTTACTATTTTAATAAACATTGTAACCTATTACATTTGTAAGAAAATTGGAAATATAAGCAGATATTACCATTATAACTGACTATGTAGCCATTTCAGTTATATAACATTGAAGTTAAAATTGGTCACAAATTACACATTACCTAAAAGACAACTTGTCACTTCATATTTCATATAACACGTGGGGTCACTTTTTTACCATTTGCACATAATATGGTATTATTCAACCCGTCGCAAGCTTATGACGGATACCATCCGCCAGAAGCAAGACTTATTGATTTCTAAGCATGACTGATCTCCTTTCGTTGACCTTTGTTACAAAAGCAAACGTACATAAATGATCTTGGTCTGGAGGGAAAGAAGTAGAAAATTTGGCTAGTGGTTATGATAGTCATTGTTAACAAATACTCCTTACCCGAATAATAAAAATAAGTTCGACATCTATAATCTATAATATATATTAAAAGGGTATCCAAAGACATGTAGATAAAGCCACGTCATCCCCATAAAAGTCATGTCAATTCTATGTCAATTCCACATATGCATTTTCAATGCCACATCATAATCCGCGTGTCATTAATAAAAATAATAATAAATATTTTTTGTTTTTAATAAAAAATAAAATAATAGTAATGATAATAATAATAATAATAATAATAATAATAATAATAATAATAATAATAATAATAATAATAACACATTAAAGATCTGCCAACGTCTCTTCTTATCACTGCCGCCAACCTCTCACTGCCGCCTACGCCTCTTCTTATCACTGCCGCCTACCCGTCACCCTTTGTCTTTTTCTTTTTAGATCTAGCTATGTTGTAGGGGTTGTGTCGCCATGGATGTTGGTGGTGCTATGTCGTGGTGCGTCTGGCTGTGGTAAAGGAGAAAGGCGGCGTCAGAGGTAGGGGAAAGGCGGGGTGGTGGTGGGTCTCATTTCTGCCGCCTCGTCCTTTCTCCTTTCTCGT
>JAGPOY010001152.1:0-11151 GCA_018983105.1 Silene uniflora
AAAATATTTACGGGTATTAAGATCGTCTCCTTGATACGAACCTTTGGGCATCGATTTCATTATAAATCGATTGGATTTTTGGAGGATCATCCAATATGTTATTGCTCAAGAACAAGTGAAGGTAGGAGACCTTACTTGTGCCCTATTCCATACGGTTTTGATATGGTATGAAAACCGATTCTTTTACTTATGTTTAAATTGCATGCATAAGATCTTTAATTTATGACTATAAATTAGAACACAAATATGTGATATTTGTATGATGTGAAATATGATTTCTAACAGTTTGCCCCTACTGCCAAGATGGTCACTGTACGAGTTTTTCTAGCTCTTGCTGCCGCACGGAGTTGGGAATTGCACCAGATGGATGTACATAACGCTTTCCTTCACGGTGATTTGGAGGAGGAGGTTTATATGCGTATATCTCTTGGCTATTCGGTAAATGCTTCCGGTAAAGTTTGTCGTCTTAAAAAGTCTTTGTACGGTCTCCGTCAAGCTTCTCGGTGTTGGTTTGACAAACTCTCCGCTTCCCTTGTTGCGTATGGTTTCACGCAATGTTTGTCCGATTATTCTCTTTTTGCTTATGTTGCGTCTGGTGTCGAGGTCTACGTTTTGGTTTATGTTGATGATCTCGTCATTGGGGGTAACAGTGCACACGACATTCATCATGTTAAAGAGTATCTTAGTTCATGTTTTCACATGAAGGATCTTGGTGTTTTAAAATATTTCTTGGGTCTTGAAGTTGCTCGAAGCACCTCTGGCATTTTTCTTTGCCAACGTAAGTATGCGCTGGATTTGTTAAGTGAGATAGGTTTACTTGGGAGCAAACCAGACGCTGTCCCTGTTGAACAAAATCATAAACTGGCCATGGCTACTGATGCGTTGATTACCAATCCTGCGTCCTATCGTCACTTGATTGGTCGTCTAATTTATTTAACTAATACACGGCTGGATTTGTCATACAGTGTCCACATCCTCTCACAATTTATGCATGAACCGAGGGAGTCACATTGGCAAGCGGCATTGCGGGTTGTACGTTATCTTAAAGGTAGCCCTGGACAAGGTTTATTATTTCCGTCTGATTCTTCCCTTGAATTGTCAATTTATTGTGTTGCAGACTATGCTAGTTGTCCGTTGATGCGTCGGTCTTTAACCGCTTATTGTGTTTTTTGGGGGGACTCCCTTGTGTCTGTGAAAACTAAGAAGCAGCCGACCGTCTCGCTTTCTTCCGCTGAATCTGAATATCGTGCTATGCGAGTCGCTACATGTGAAGTGAAGTGGTTACGGGGCGTTCTGAGTTTTCTTCGTCTTCCTCTTCATTCATGGTCCAGCGTTGCTATATTGTGATAATAATGCGGCCCTCCATCTTGCTCGTAATCCCGTCTTTCATGAACGGACTAAGCATATCGAAGTGGATTGTCATTTTGTGAGAGATGCTGTTCAGTGTGGTTTGATTCTTCCGTCTTACGTCCACACATCTGATCAAGTAGCCGACCTCTTAACAAAAGCATTAGGTGCTCGTCAGTTTTCATATTTGTTATCCAAGTTGGGCGTTGTCGATCCCCACGCTCCAACTTGAGGAGGGGTGTTAAGATATTATATCTCATTTAAATATCGGTTTATGTTTTGTGAATAGCGGAAATATGGATAGTCACCATATTTAATTTGTGTATTGTATATATACATACATAGGCCTTTTGTAATAGACACACATTGAAAATACAATTAATAAAAACATTTCACATTCTTACGTTTCAACTCTCATCAAAAGATATGCTAATCAGACAAGCTTATTAAGATGTTTGATTAAAGTAGACCTCAATAAAGTTTATGATTCTCTTCACCGAAATTTTGTTAAAAATTTGTTCAAGGGGTTTAAATTTCATATAAGTTTACTTAATGTCATGTGTTATATTGAGAGTACTGAGAGTACCTAATGTACAATCAAGGTTAATGGTAAATACACTAGGTCTTTAAAAGCACAGTTGTTCTCAGGCAGGGAGACCTATTGCTCCATACCTATTTGTCTTGAGTATGGAGTTTTTATCTCGGTATATTTTTTTTTTCGACAACGGTAAACTTATATTAATTTAAACAAACAAAAGGTACAAGCAGAAACTATGGAACTACAGGGGAAACTACAGGGGAAGATCAGCTCATAGCAAGGCTAACCGACCAGTTACGATGGAGGCGTAGTAAAAGACGAATGACACCTAGAGTGTGTCGTATTACAATGGGGACTGACTTAGTGGACGTCAGAACAGTAGATAATTTTCTTGAGTGTATACTGAAAGTGACAGATGGTTGATGAAGCACAACAGCCTGACGCATAACGCTATTGCGTTTGCCATAAGATAAGAACTTCCTCGGACCCGAAAAACTTCAGTAGTGCTCGTGTGGAGTGCTGTAGAGCAAGCAACAAAGCATCCTGGAGCAGATGTCTTCCGGACAGAAATCGAAAAGGAAAGTGCATTGCTGAGTGCGGTGGATTGGAGCGAAGCTTGTTAAGGAGCTTTCCAAGAAAATTAGCAGATATTGGCTAAAAATGGCGGTAGCTGGGAGTGGTTGGAAATCATTGTATCCACTAAACGAAGGATGGATGTAGGATTAACCTGAGCAGCTTCAAAGATGATGGAATTATGCATCAACCAAATAGATCGCAGAATACAAAAAAAGGCAAGTAGACGGGTAAAATCGGATGGTGCATAAAGGTAGTTGATATAGTCCGTAATACACCGTCTGAAATTAACACTTGGGTCAGACAGTGAGTTTAAACCGAGTATAGAAGATTTCCAAATATGTTGAATGACAGGACAAGAGCGGAATAGATGATCAGTCGATTCAGGAGAAGCTGAGCAAAAAACGCAGTCAGGCTGGACTTGGATTCCGCGGCAAGCCACGTTCATTGTTGTTGGCAAAATGTCATGAATTAATTTCCAAAGGAAGATGACAAATTTAGACGAAAACGGGAACTTCCAAATAACTTTAATTTCCATGTTGCAGCAGTTTGTGAAGACAGTGGAGCAGGGACTTGTGAATTAAAAAGAAGAAAGTGGTAGTCGGATCGAATGGTATATGCTCCATCTTCAGTGTACTTCCAGTAAAGATAGTCGTCTGATAATGATAGTGGTGGTTCCATGGCGAGAATGGACTTGGGAGTCGTAGGGGTGAAATATCGAAAGATGGGAATAGGATTCCAGGACCCATTTGGCAGGAGAAAATCAGACAACGTTGGCTGAATTGGAGGTGTAGGAACCCGTAAAATGGGAGGCTCACCCTCAATCCACTGGGAGGAGGTCAAATCAATTGTTAAGCCGTTACCCACTTTCCAAGCCATAGCTTTACAACAGGACGCAGCAGCCCGACAAATTCCAGACCACACATAAGAAGGTTGAGAAGCCTTTGATTTCAAAGTGGGTATAGGGAAATCTCTATGGTATTTCGGTACTAGATATTTAGCAAGAAGCCCAGCTGGCTGATGTTGAATGCGCCAAAAATTCTTCAGGATAGCCGCTTGACTCAATAATGTGACAGATTTAATACCAAGTCCTCCTTGAGTAGTTGGAGCATGTAAATAATCAGCGGACAACCAATGTACAGAGCGCTTCATTGCATCTCGAAGCCACCAGAAAGCAGCAATTAAAGACTCAAATTTCCGAGAAACAGTGAGAGGTAACGGAATCGCAGCCAGAATATGGTTGAGAGAACCAAGCAAAATGGAGTTAATAAGGAGAAGTTTGCTAGATTGACTCAAATGGAGAGCAGACAGAGAAGTGACGCAGGTGATAAATTTATCAATTAGAGAATAAAAAGCCGTCATTTTTCGCCTGGGTAAGTCAATATGGACACCCAAATAATTACCAAAAGAGAGAGAAACCTTCATTCGAGAGCATATGAGAGCATCATCAGCATAAAATAGATGGGTAAGTGGTGGAGCGTACCTTGAGATTTTTAAACCATTAAGGAGGTGGTGTTGTTCAGCTTGACGCAATTGGCATGATAATACTTCCATACACATTATGAAAAGATATGGGTACAAAGGATCTCCTTGTCGAAGAACACACCTTGGACGGAAAGAGGCAGATGGTACACCATTAATTAGGATACTGAAATTGACAGTGAATATACATTCCCAAATAAGGTTACGCCAAGTCACAGGGAAACCAAGGCGAGTAAGAAGAGAAAGAAGAAACTGCCAAGAAACACGATCAAAAGTCTTGTGCATATCCTGTTTCAATGTCGCGTAGCAGTTAGTGCCTTTCTTGGTTTTATTTATATAATGCATAATTTCTTGTGCAACAATGCAGCCATCGGACATTAGACGATCCGGGAGAAAAGCTTGTTGGGAATCGGAAATGATTGAAGGCATGACCAACTTAAGGCGATTAGCAATACACTTGGAGGCTAGTCTGTAAACAACGTTACACAAACTAATAGGTCGATACTGCATGATGAGCTCAGGTTTATCAACCTTAGGAATAAGAACAATGAGACTGTTATTCCACTCTTTGAGCATGACTCCGGAGTTTAGGAAGCGGAGAATTGCCGAAGTGACCAGGGGCCAATGTCAGGCCAGAAAAACTGAAAAAATCTTGGTGTAACCCCGTCTGGTCCAGGCGATTTCGATCCATCCATACCACGAAGTGCAGTGATAACATCATGCGATGTAAAAGGTGTTTGAAGCATGGCGCAATCCGCTTGAGTAAGTGAGGTAGAGCAAGTTGGGATAGCAAGGGATCAACAAATCCCGAAGAGTTACCCGGATCATAGGCTGGAATATGACATAATAGTGATTGAAAATACGACTGAATTTCAGATGTGATACTGTCAGAGGAGTGTAACCAGTCTCCAGAACGAGATCAAAGTGCAAGAAGCCGGTGTTTTGCAGCACGTTGCTTGACTCGACTGAAAAGAAATCTAGTAGGGAAGCCATCCATAATTTCAAATTTAAGTTTGGAACGTTGTAACCAATATTGGCGTTGAGTATGAAGAAGATGCAGGCGCGATGATCTGAGCTGCTGATAAGTAAGTGCAGAGGGTACGTCAACAATATTAGATGTCGTGGCTTCTAAATCATCTCGGTATATGAGGTTACAAACTTCCACATATGTCCTACTATTCTAAATGTCTTTGAACCTTTTTCTCCAATGTTATAGGGGATGCAATGGCTGCAAGTTGCAGCTGCATCCCCCAAAATATGTAAAATTTAGTGTAGTAATAGGCTATGTCAATTACTGATAGCATTCCTCATAATATAACACCTTAAATGTACACAAATACAATTAATTATATTTAATTGTTTTGATTTTTGTTTTCCAATTTTTTGTTAACATAATATTTTGTACTATATATAAAATAATATAGTATCGTTATGTGTTGGACGATCTCACAATACACGATATTTTGTCAATTTGTAAGCAAATTAACAATAAATGGATGGTATTTTATAGAAAAGAACCGTCTCACAATATGAGAACATCTTATTCGAGAATTTGTGTAAATATTTTCATTTGGCCTAAATTTAATGAATCGGAGTGCATTTAAATTCCACACCCAGTCATCTAATTCCTAAATGCGCCACTGTTTTAATCGTGTCGAGTTCAAATTCATGTCCTATGTAAGCAAATCACACCCTTCACCCAAATTCGACCCAATTTTAAAATTAATTATCATTATCATTCCATTTGAATGACCCATTTACCAAATTTATCTGAATAGGAACACACAAACTACACTTTGCCACTTTGGTCAAGTAACACGAAGACACTGCAAAGCCTCAACGTGGCCTTTTCTTCACTTTCCTACTTCTCTGCGGTGTCCTCTGTTTTCTTCCACCCTCTTTAACTTTCTTATTTAATTTATTAATTAATTAAAATGTATTACCCTTTTTTTTTATTAAATTTCAATAAAATATTAATACTTGACTTTCTTCCTAGTACTCCGTATATCCTAGTACTATACCAAAAATATAATATAATAATATTATTATATTGCTATTATTATTGGGACATTTGAAATGAAATCCAGTTTTTCTTGTGAAATTCTCCCCCAAAATTTTGACCAATTAAATTAAATTTCCCTTAGAAACATCAACCAACAATTTACCCAATTTTTTAGGGTTTTTGTTTCTTTGTGTTTCCTACCACTATTTCACTCAATTTTGACCAAACAATTTATCAAAAGTAAGTGCTTTTTCTTTTATTGGGTGTTACCAAGTTTGTTTAAATTATGATTTGTGATGTGGGTTTTACTAATTCTATGATTTGGGTTTAATTTGATTGTTGGGTATTATTAGGGTTTCTGCATGTTGTTAATGTTTTGTGTATATGTTATTTAGTTGTTTTTGATTTAAAGAATTGATTTTTATAGGGAATTTTGATGGAATTGTGCTTGAATGAATGTTTTGGCAAGTCAAGAGGTGTCAATTTGATGAATTGTGCATCCTTCTTTAATTAAATTTAAATATATAGTGTCAATTGTTCTAGTTTACCGCGACAAGGGCTCCCGCAAATTGCAGGGTAAGACGGATAGTGCCCGTCTAAAGCAAGACTTACTGAAATGAAAATTGCTTCGAGAGTTTGTCTAGTTAAGGAATTTGCACTTTTTTTGCTAGTTTAAAGGGTTTAGGGAAGAGGGACTGAGTATTACACATCCATGCAACTATAATTTGAGTTTTGACAGTTAACATTTGGCAACATGGTTCATATTATTATGTTGGAAATCGATCGTATGAATTCGTTTGTTATATACTTTGTTTATGATTCCGGGTTTAAGCTTCTTGAGCTCATTTTGTGAGTTGTTCATCATTTACAATTGAAACTTCAGATAGGTTTAGCAAGAGTTGTTGTCTTAGAGAATTCAGTAGCCTCGACAATTATGACACACTAATTTCCCTTGATTAAGACGGTTTTATGGAAGTTGCAGGCTTGGATAGTTACTTGTAAATTGTAGAAAATGCATAACTCGAAAACAATGCTATGCTGCTGAACTGAAGGATTTGTCCTGTATTTGTGGTATCTTTGCTTTATTACTATATTTCAATAATTATTTGAACATTTTTTTTGCAGTCACTGAGCTTTCTACCTTGTGGTAGATAGTTCTTTTGAGTGTTACGTTGAAGCATGCCAACGAAATCTAATCAACCTGAATCCAATTCCCATACTGTTATCCCTTCTGCTGCAGCCTGTTCCGGACAATGGTGGCGAACTGCTGGACATGGTCCCTCCGCTTTACCAAATGCAGGAGGCAATACCCCAAACCATGCATTGGTAGCTAATCCACTTAAGAAGGCGTCATCTAATGATGATAAGTCAGATTCAAATGCTGGGGATGATGATGACGAGACTAGCAAGGACTCACAAACGAGTGATTCTACTTCCACTCCGGGAGGTTTTTATCTAAATTTTTCATTTTTATTTCTTTTGAGTATGCTAGAACTTTGTATGTGAGCTCAATTCCATCTAATAGTCTATTTATGAGATTTATTGCTCCTTTTGTTCCGGCCAATAGTCTACGTTTGTTTTTGATCGACTCTTTTGTATAAGAGTATGCAGGTGGATTATGGAGTTTCATGCTCCCTTCTGTTATTTCCATAAATATGTACCACTCTCATTTTGCCTGGTTCACAGAGTTTACGAAGTGTGTTGGCTTGACCATATGAGACCTGTTTTGTTACAGACGGTAATTCTCGACTTGAAGGCAAAAAATCTCAGTATGGCGAGTCTGCCACATCTCTTGTGAGTAGGAATTGCGTACCTCAGCACTCAGAGCCTGAACTTGTTGGTCATTCTATTGTAAGTGATGTTACAGTTATTTTTCTGATTGAACATCTCCATTCTTTACATCTTAATTAACTTGCTCAATACTAAAATGCTCCTTATTGTGCTGCAGCCTTCTGCAACAATTCCTTATCCTGACATGTATTATGGTGGAATGATGGTGCCATATGGATCGCAGCCACTGGTATGTAGCTTGGTATCTATGCCATCTTTAATTGAAGTGTAAGAGGATGATGTATGCGACAGGTTGTTTGCACCTATGGTCTACGGGATTGTTTAATGGCATGGCGAACTTTTAATAAAATGCTTCCTGATTGAACCATCACTGACAACGTATAATGGGAGAGGTTTTACTTATAATTTATAAGCTTCCGGAAGTGAAGATTTTATACTACGGATTGGAGACATTTGGTTATTGGGCGCTAGTGTATAGTCAAGGTCAATTTTATTGCAGTGTACATCCTAGTTGGTCCTTTCTTTTCTGAATTCATCATCCCTCCTGAGATTATTGTTATATTATTGGATTGCCCTTCTGCATTACAGGGTTGTGAAATATAGTTGGTAGTCGCTGTATGTCTGGTTCAACTTCCAATAATCTAATGGTCGGAATTTTAAATTTTTAATACTAATTTTGAAGCTGGTAGGCCTTGAGAGGCGCATGGGAGAATGTAAGTTGAAGTAACATATCGAATGCACAAGAAGTGGAGCTGTAAGATTTTAGGTGTACGGCAGCTAATGTGGACTTCCTTTCAGTCCTTCTAGGTTGAAAGACTAGGACTCGGAACAACTACAATTTAGTTCTAAAATCTTCTGGAAAAATTACTCTTTTGGCGAATCCATAATGTTTTTGAGGAATATAGATGAAAACCTTTGCACACCTATCTCTTTTTTTCTAGGATCTCCTAGAACAAACTCTTAAGAATGATGTTCTGAACTTTGGCTGTCCCGATCTTGTAAATGTATTTCCCAGCGGGTTTCTAGTGTGTACAATTTTCAACGTGTGGTTCGGTACGTGGTCTCTATACACTATTTACAGTATACAGGGTATTGATGATTTTTTGATATAGTGTCTAATACCGGACAAATCTCAATTTTTATGGTTGGCTTACTCTTGGCCGGGGGTCTTCTATCTTAACCTCACTTCCATTAGATACGTTGGATGCGACAACTTAATAACGCCCTGCTTTTCCTGTAGCATGTCTAGATTTTCATATTTTATCTTCTGATGTTTATAACTTTTGATCGCAAGTAATTGTTTAGCTTAATGGTGAATGAAGTCGAGAAATTGCTGGATCATTTTTTAATTGGTGATGGCACTTGCCTGTTTGTTCAGGTTCCCTCACCTTTTTATGGGATGCATCAGCCTAGGATGCCGTTACCTCTTGAAATGGCACAAGAGCCAGTTTATGTCAATGCTAAGCAATACCACGGGATCATGAGAAGAAGACAAGTCCGTGCCAAGGCAGAACTTGAGAGAAAGCTGATCAAAGTGAGGAAGGTTTGCACCCATGTCTACTCAAATATTTTGTGGCCTTGTCGTCTTTCTCGTGATGTTTGGATATATGGAATATGATGAAACAAAGTAAAAGCGCTCTGTACTAGTTGATTGATGCAAATTCATAACGTACTTTTCCTTATGGTGATAGGGAAACAGTCTCTTCTCGTTGAACATGAGGGAACATGTTATTTTTCATTTGGGCATGTTAAAAAGGCTCTTTGCTCCCGTTCTTTATTTGTAACATATCTTGTCATCTCAGGTGCATATTTTTACTGTTGGGTATCCTCTTTTTGTTTGTTAGCCATATTTACACGAATCTCGGCACCAACATGCCTTAAGAAGGGCAAGGGGCACTGGAGGACGTTTTGCGAAGAAAGGTCAGGCGGAAGGTTCCAACCATATGGCTGAAGATAAGAAGGCTACTTCAGGTCTGTCTACCTTACAACATCCTATTCTCCGTTCTATCTTACAATGCTATCAGTTTGATTTAAGTAACCCCTGATGATCTGATATCAGAACCTAATTCAGGCGCATCTCAAACTCACGAAACCCATGAAGAACGTAGAGACAACTTGAATGGCTCAGCAGGCAGTAGAGCCTCGGAAGGTGGTCAGTCTAGTCAGCAATGGGATAACGGGAGCATGTCCTCTGATCAGGCACCTCGACGTGTTTTAGCCATGCGATGAGGGTGAGCAATAGCATATCAAAGAGGGTGACGATCCTTGACTTGTCAGTTAGATATGTAAATGTCCTCATATTCACCTGATCGTATGCAGGGATCAGGTAATATCTTAGCTTAAAAATAGCTGAGCGGCAAATCATTCTTGGCTTGGTTCCTAGTCTTAATGTTACGTTGGAAAGCGTAGGAGTTTGGCGGTCTTACCCTCTGGAATATGTACAGTTTGTAGCTTTAGGTGGTTCCGAATTTAGAGCGAGGTCTTTAGACTTTGTTCATGTTACTGAGATAGCACTTTGTATATACTAGGTGACTGCTGTGTGTTTCGCCCTTTTATAATAGTGCTTTGGAATCGGATATTCAAAAATTGTTCTCATTCCAAAGTGAAACTGAGACCTGTTGTTATATGCAAGTAGGCAGGTTAAACTGTGCGGTTGCTGATGGTTGAGTGCGGAGTTTGGTATACCTTTCCTTGCCACAGACGGGCCATGCTCCCGTCCTGGATAGTCACTGTTTGTCAATATTTTTTTGTGCATCGGCAGGATAAAAATCCTGAAAAAATCTGTCTACTGTACGTTCGTCTCACAGTTTAGACCCACAATTCTCAGTCTCGAAAGGGGACAGAAAACCATAATGAATACTTACCATGTTAGGGTGCAACAAACGGAGTACTAATTATACATCTCTATTTGCAGCCTTCCTCGCCAACTGTGACATGAGCCTCATGCATGCTACCTAGTACCTACATCCACGTTATGTGACGATGGTGGTACCTTAGAACTCGAACCATTGCCGTTTGTAGTGTCGTCATGGAAGTCGGTTACCATGTCTGGACTCTGGTTGTTGCTTCATCATTCCCGACAAAGCTAATCTAATCACAAGGATCCTCATGGGCCATAAATATTAATAAACCCAGCAAATCTATCATTTGGTCAGTCATATTACGAGCTCGGACCATCATGGTGTGCTCTTAAACAAGGTAGTTCAGGATCGGGTTGCTTTGAGTCAATTGTAAAGGCCTTCTGTGTTATTTTCAGCAATTCTGCTTCGGGTCAATTCTAGTTTAAATGTATCCGTATTTAGGTTGTGGATAAATCCTAAAATGACTGGTAAGAAAATTCTACCGATAACTACTTTTCAGCGTTTATGAGTCGGGTACACGCTAGTGGTGTCCGTTTACACAATAATAGATTAATACC
>JAGPOY010001153.1:0-18672 GCA_018983105.1 Silene uniflora
TCTTCTGCAAAAGGTGAGTCAGCAAAGCTGTCGGCTTCCACTTCCTGAACAGGATCAGGTACTCCAGGAATATTCTCAATCTTGTTATGGAGTTTCTGAATTTCTTGGAGCATAGCCATCATGATGGCTGCATTTGTTTTGTCCATTCCTGTATTCGGATTGTTCTCCGGACCAGGGGTTGGAGTCTTCTCCGGGGTTGCATAGCTGGTGAAATCGATTTGTTTGATGATAGATGAGAATAGGGTTCCAGGCTCAAACCTAGTTTTAGAGCCTGATGCCTTTTCCTCCAATTTTTTCTTCAGGGCTGACTCTGACTCTTTGAGTTTTTCCAACTCAGCCTCTGCCTGGGCCGTCTTATCCCTAATTGATTCCAATTCCTTGATCTGGGCTAAGGCAGCAGTCAGCTGATCTTCAGTGGTTGGTGTTGACATTTTTTTTGCGAGAGTATTGATAAAGGATTGGGAATTTTTTGAGGTTTAGTGAACTAGATGCCCCACGGTGGGCGCCAATTGTTTTATCCTAAATTCGCCTGACTGAATCTGACAAACTAAGAATGAAGATGGGGTATCTAGCTCAAGTTTGTGAAAATAATATCAAAAGAAACGAGTAAGAAATGGAAATGATTTTATTAGATATAATTCTGAACAGAACAATGCAATTGATTTTGTTGAATATGTTGGAATTATAGTATAATTGATATGTTTAGATGGAAAAGTAATCGTCCCCTTTACAAATGATGATCTTCCTATTTATATGGTTTCCTTGTGAACGTTTAATCCTCCAACGTTCCCCTGGATGCTGTTGGGTTGTTCCGGATTAATAGGGCACGCCTCCTATTAATCCGTTTGACTTATGAAACCTCAATCTTCCACTCTTTGACTGTCTTGCACACGTTTTCTAATGCTCATTAGGGTTTTGACTGGGTCTTCCTTAAATGTAGGTTCTTGACTCCCTTCCTTAGATGTGCTGTCCAGGGCAGATGAGCTGGGGGGATTCTTTCTGTACCCGCTTAGCTTTGCCTTTATCCTGGCTGGAATTTGCCTTTGTTTTATGACTTCTGATGTGTATTTGTCCGGACTGGAGTCATCCTGTTCTACTCATGCTGTCGGACTAATTCATAATTTGACCAGGCTAATATGGGCTCAACATCTACCACTAGCTTCTGTTAGTTGTACTTATGTTTATTTTTGATACTGCGACGACCAGTATCAGCTTTTTTCCGCTGTTTATGCTAGTCCTGACCCTACAAATCGTCGCGCCTTATGGTCTGAATTAGAAATTTTGGAACCAACAATAAACCATGGTTACTAGCAGGGGATTTTAATGAAACATGGTCTCTTGCTGAACGTCATGGAGGTAACTTAGCCATGGTTAAACGCTGTGAAAATTTCAATAATTGGATCGAAAATTGTGAACTGTTGGAACTCGAGTTTTCAGGCCCTGCTCATACCTGGGCTTGAGGAAATACACCAGCAACTCGGCAAAGCGCGAGGTTGGACCGAGCACTCTGTAACGCGGAGTGGGGTTCAATTTTTGAAGATGCTAGTGTTCGTCATCTACCTGCGTTCCAATCTGATCACTGTCAACTCCTAATAGCTCCTAACGGGTTCGCTTCAATCAGCTCAGTCCAAAAACCTTTTCGATTTCAAGCTACTTGGATGACACATAAACTTTTTTCGACGTTTATTTCTGAAAAATGGCCATCATCAGGTCTCTTTCCTTCACGACTTGAAGAATTATCGAAGTCATTGCAGGAGTGGAATGAAACAGTGTTCGGGAATATTTTTCGCGAGAAACGGTCTCTGTTAGCACGAATTGCAAGCTGCCAAAAGAAATTAGCCATCACTCCGGAAAAAGCTCGATATTATCCTTGAAAGGGAGGAAATGTATTGGTATCAAAAATCACGAGTTGAATTTATAACTAACAGAGACCGAAATACCTCTTATTTCCATGTAAGTAACTTGGTTAAACGATGGCAGAATAAGATTTCAGCTCTCCGAAATGACATAGGCGAGTGGGTTCATGACCCTAATGACGTTAAAGAATTGGTTGTTAACTATTTTAAGAATTTGTATACGGATGATACGCCCTATGATGCTGATGCGGATATTCCTCATGATTTATTTCAAGCGTTCACAAATAAAGATTGGGAGTGGTTGACTAAATCTTTTACTATTTCTGAAATGTCTAAACACGCAGAAAACGGAAATAAAACACGCGAAAAGAAAAATCCGAAATAAAGTAAAACAAAACACGAGTCTGGTTGCCTCCCGATAAGCGCAGGTTTATAAGGTCCCGCACGACCTATACGCTTCAATCTGCAAGCGCTACAAACTCGTCGAAGTCTTCTATCTCAACAGAGCCAAATGTCCACCCGGATCCCAATTTGGCGCCAAATTACCCTTGATACAACGCTCGGTCCTGTGCATACAGATATCAGGGTGGATGCCTTTATCTGCTCTTGGTACCCCACAGCAGGGGAGGGTACTTTGTCACGTACAACATCAGCTTGCGTATCGGTACGCTGCAGTTTACTCGATCAAGGCTGAAATTCACTCGATCGAGTGTATTCTTCATCAACTCCTCTCGATCGAGTAAGTAAGCTACTCGATCGAGAATTTCCCATCTCCATAGTACTCGATCGAGTACCAGGGTCACTCGATCGAATTGTTTCTTCTTCAATATATAGTGCTCGATCGAGTATAATTGCCAGTCGATCGAGTAGTATACTGCTCATCTTCGTCTAATTCATTCAACGCATCACCAACCTCGGTATTTGTACTTTCTGGAACATATACAGGTCCGTCATAAGTGCGACCGCTTCTCAAATTAATAGCGCTGACCGGGTCTTTGTCTGGAAAGAATGAATCGCATCTATCAAGCAATTGACAGAAGGTTTCCGCGCGAGATTGCTGCTCGAGTTGATGCGCATGAATAGTGGCCTTAAGATCATCATACTCGGCTTGGGTAATAAGGACTTGACCTTCAGGTACGGGTTTCTGATTCTTTGTAGCAGCCAGATCGGCGTACAACTCGGAAAAAGAGCTTCCTTGCTTAAATTTCTTATAAGCTAGAACTCTCCCCGATTCAGCCATACACGAGACTCGGTCATGCCCTTCCTCGCCGCATCTACCACAAATCATTTCTATAGCATGAACTTGGTGCATTTCAACCAAGTTTCCCGTATTAACCATATGAACTTCTTCAACAACCGTACTCTTCCGTCGCTCCCTCCTAGGATGATGCGTGTCGATAGCACACCAAAAATAATACCGAATTACAACTAACAGAAGTCAGCAGTAAGTAGGGTCGATCTCCACAGGGAGGCAAGATATCTGTTAAAAGGTTCGCTAATTCGGTCACAACGGGGGTTGTAGGTGTTTATTACTAAACTACGAAGAAAGAGAAAGAGAAAAGCAAGAGAAATAAGGGAGATAACAAAAAGAGGGAAGTAACTAGGACAGTCGGTTCGCCACGTTAATTAATTCGAGTAATCTAAGTCGGGTTATTGCAAATACTATCTAAGGGGTAGTGAACGTCACCTTTCGGTCCTTAATTCGGCCTAAAACACAAATAGCTTAGCTTTCGCCCTCACTACCGTGCCCTAATCTTTGCTACGAGTCTCACCCTTTCCAACCTTTCGGTCTAGGTCAAGGCTTACTACGGTCAATAGTCTAACTGCGTCGCCTCAATTAGGCTAAAACGATTATATGCAGCATAACATCATAGATCCTAAAAGCACAACCTAATACGATTACTATCCTAGCATAAATGGGTCGCCTAAGTCCTAGCAAGAGAATTAGCTACGCGAAAATAACATAAGAGAAGAAAGGTAAGAAATACCGATTGAAAATAAGGGAAAAATTGCAAAGTATAGATCCGGAAAATAGAACAAGCCGCGGAACAGGAGCTGCCTCCGTCCCAAAAGTGAATGAATGTCTTTCTAATGGCGTACAATGCCTTATTTATACTAAAACTAAAACTTACTAAACCCTAATTAACGAAGCAGGCTAGGCCCGTCAGAAATTATGTTCGATCGACCAACTTAATCTCTCGATCGAGCAATTCTTGTCAGCACTCCTCTCGATCGAGGACATCATCTCCTCGATCAAGAACTTCCTCAATGGCAACTCCTCGATCGAGCACAACTCTTCTCGATCGAGGTCTTCTAGACAGCCTAACCTCTCGATCGAGCACAGGACAGCTCGATCGAGGACTTCCTCTAGGTTCCAGCTTGTGACGACTCGCAACTTGGCTTTTTGACCTTATTATGGGATAGTTTCACGCTCCTCGAGGCACGAATTTCCGCTCCGTCTTCCTCCATCTCCTAAAATGCATACTTGGGATGCTTTTGGCTCGATTTCTGCTACTTATCATCATATTCCTGCAATATAGCAATAGAAGTACAAAGTAGCATATTTGGGGTATAAAGTGACGTAAAGTCACCTAAAATGCATAGAAATGCGTGCCAAAATGGACTGAAAAGTCAATATAAAATACACGCATCAAACTTCCCCAAACCAAACCCTTGCTTGTCCTCAAGCAATACTAAATGCAACTATATGGACCTAATGGAAAGGAGTAATTCTCAGAGCTAGCTATAAGTCAATGCCAAACCGTTTAATGCACAATTCGACCATCGCAAAGCTCAACACATAAGTGAACAAAATTTATGCATATCTTGAAAATAAATTGGACGTTCGACCTTGCAAGACTCATAAAAAATGGACTCTCCCGGGTCACTCTTCTCTCAACAAGCAAATGGTAAGCAAATATATATGTGAAAGAGAGAAGAAGAAATAGTCGCTCGCCTAGACTACGACCTATATAATCATGCATGCAATATAATATGATAGATAATTCTAGCTACCGTACACACGCATACCACCGTTCAAGGACTATCACGTGCCGAACAATTGCAAACATATGGGGATGTGAGGCTAATTGGTAAGAATGGGCAAAATAATTATGGAAATGTGAAGGTAAAAAGCCGAGCTAGAACCTAATCAAAACCATAAGTAGCGCATCCCGCTCTTCCAATTATCAATAATAAGATCATTGCCTTTTATACTAGGCAAATACAACAATTCCCAAAATCCACCTCGTAAAAATGTAAATAAGCATATGAGGTGTAAAATTCAGCCACTTATTATTTTTTTCTTTTCTTTTTCATTTTTTTTGATATTTTTTCATTTCATCTTTTTCTCTTTTTCAGGCTGAACAATAGCAAAACAGGGGCAACCCCCTCGATCGAGTAAAGATCCTCGATCGAGGACTACCAAATCCCAAATCTACTCGATCGAGAGGTAAAGACTCGATCGAGCACTTTTCTACTCCCAAACTCACTCGATCGATCAATAACTTACTCGATCGAGTGCTTCTCATTACCTTCATCCCTTCTTTTCACTCCAAAATAAGAATATGAGCCAAAAACCGCTACAATAGAATAAATTCCACAATACTACTAACAAGCTCAGCAAAGGTAGGCTAAATTTAGGTTGTAGTTTCGGGGCAACTGGCAGATTTGGCTAATGTGGATTTAAATGAGGTAAGATGAGAAAGGGGAATATGCAATAGTTCTCTAAACACGTGATACCGACCACAAACCCATGCATGCAGGCAATAAGCAATTAAATGTCATATTTGTGCAATTTTGATGTTACATGACATGCAAGGAGTAACTACTCACAATTCTACATGAAATTGGTCATGAATGACACCAATTTATTAGGCTCTAATACTCAGAAATTATAGGTAGGTTGCCAAAGTTTTAAGTCAAGTCTAATTGTCCAAAATAAATTAGAAGACGAAATTCGAGAAATCACTTTTTGTTTCGCAAATTGAATAAACGTGATCGTAAATACTCCAATCCGACCCGACTATATGCAAAAATAAACGTGATATTTTTGATTTTTCGAGAAATTTTTAATTTTTATGTGATTTTTATTTTTTTTGAATTAAAATAAACAATGCATACGGAAATAAACGTGGTAACAGAAATGCAGTAAAAACAATATGCAGACTGATATGGATGCATAACCTCCCCAAACCAAACTGTACAATGCCCCCATTGTACAAAGCAAAGGAAAAGAAATGCAAACTAAAGAAGGAGGGAGTCGGAAACTTACAAGATTGCGCGCACCACGAACCTCCCCAAACCGAACCAGAATGTGAGGTAGGCAGGGACTCGATCGAGCACAGGACAGCTCGATCGAGGGAAAGGATCAATCGATCGAAAGGTGTTTCCACGTGTGTTGCTCGATCGAGAAAAAGAGGCAGTCGATCGAGTGACGTCTTCACATAAATTGTTCGATCGAGAAGAAAAGACGCACGATCGACTACTTTAAGGGCTTCACCTATTCGATCGTGCGAATTAGCACTCGATCCACCCTTCGTCGCATCAGCAAACGACAAAATAGCGCGCGGCAACACCTGCAATCACACTACAAGCATCCCAAAAATACGACCAAAACCAAGTCGAAATTGTTTGCAGTCCATCGATCACAAAGCTAATTATTAAGCACACTAAACGAAATGAAATAAAAAGTCTTTAAAAGTTCAAATAAAAACAGTAAAATGCAACGGCTTTTGACTGAATGCAGTTATTTCAGCCACCATGAGCTTCACTACCGTCCTCCAAAGCACAGCGGCAGAAAGACAGCGGCCTATCACAGCATCCATCACGACTTTATCAGCACTTCGTCGCGCTTTCTTCTTGCGGGGGATAGAGTCTTTAAATCCTCCTCCCGGGTCTTCTAACCTGTCAAGACCTGTATAAGAAGAAACAAAGCGATGTTCCTCCAACTTGCTCCCGTGTAGGGGCGGAGGCGTCAAATCAAAAGCAGCATATGATTTAACGGAAAGCATAAAATCAACCGTGTGAAAATCAACAAAAGGAATGATAGTACCTTCTATTGAACATGAACGATCTGCGTTTACCTTCTCATCGTTAGTCGGGACAGAATCGGGTGATAAACCATCGCTGTCCGCAGCCACTGTGCTCGATCGAGCAATTGGGTCACTCGATCGAGGTCCTTCCTCGCCAGAATCACTCGATCGAGGTCCTTCCTCGCCAGAATCACTCGATCGATCAACAAGTTCATTCGATCGAGTATTTCCCGCACCAAAACCATTCGATCGAGTATTACCATTTACTCGATCGAGTAACTCCTCGTCAAAATCAATCGATCGAGCATCAAAAGCCACTCGATCGACTGATTCCTCTGCTGTATCCTGCGATCGAATAGATAGGCTTTCGCGATCGTACCGGTCATATGCAGCAACGTTGAAGACCTCCTCTAAATCCGAGTCGTACATATCATCTTCGGGCACGGTTGTCACTTGAGCTAATTGACGCACAAGACTCTCGATAGAGGCACTCCTCGATTCTTCAACTCGCTGCACTTGAAGAGCAAGGGTTGCTACTAACGACCTCAATTCAACGAGCTCTTCATAGTTGACAGCAGATGGGGGGTGTTGTTGTTGTGGCGGCGAAAAGGGATATGATGGCTCTTGGAAGCCACGTTGATAGTACGGATGTGGCGTGTAACTGCGCGGTGGGAACGAATCATAGTGACTTTGTTTATACCGTCGATAGGCACAAACTTGGTCAAAGTCTGCAAAGCAATAAACCGCATCGTGTCGCACGACACCACATCTCTCACAAAATACCACCTGTTGCTCCGGTGAACGGAACATAGGTGGCCTCTCCCGAAGTATCGCTGATAAGACCTGTAAGACTTATCAAAACAACACTAGCAAAAGAGATAAGAACTGTCTCAGGGAATAAAATTCCCCGAGACGGAAAGAAATAAACGAAACAGAAAAACAGATAGAGCAATTGCCTCCCCGGCAACGGCGCCAAAATTTGATGCGTGTCGATGCACACCCAAAATAAACCTAAGTACAACTAACAGAAGTCAGCAGTAAGTAGGGTCGATCTCCACAGGGAGGCAAGATATCTGTTAAAAAGTTCGCTAATTCGGTCACAACGGGGGTTGGTGGTGTTGATTACTAAACTACGAAGGAAGAGAAAAAGAAAAGCAAAAGGAATAGGGAGATAACAAAGAGAGGGAATTAACTAGGACAGTCGGTTCACCACGTTAATTAAGTCGAGTAATCTAAGTCGGGTTATTGCAAATACGATCTAAGGGGTAGTGAACGTCACCTTTCGGTCCTTAATTCGCCCTAAAACACAAATAGCTTAGCTTTCGCCCTTACTACCGTGCCCTAATGTTTGCTACGAGTCTCGCCCTTTCCAACCTTTCGGTCTAGGTCAAGGCTTACTACGGTCAATAGTCTAACTGCGTCGACTCAATTAGGCTAAAACGATTATATGCAGCATAACATCATAGATCCTAAAAGCACAACCTAATACGATTACTATCCTAGCATAACATGGGTCACCTAAGTCCTAGCAAGGGAATTAGCTACGCGAAAATAACATAAGAGAAGAAAGGTAAGAAATACCGATTGAAAATAAGGGAAAAATTGCAAAGTATAGATCCGAAAAATAGAACAAGCCGCGGAACAGGAGCTGCCTCCGTCCAAAAAGTGAATGAATGTCTTTCTAATGGCGTACAATGCCTTATTTATACTAAAACTAAAACTTAATAAACCCTAATTAACGAAGCAGGCTAGGCCCGTCAGAAATTATGGTCGATCGACCAACTTAATCTCTCGAACGAGCAGTTCTTGTCAGCACTTCTCTCGATCGAGGACATCATCTCCTCGATCGAGAACTTCCTCCATGGCAACTCCTCGATCGAGCACATCCCTTCTTGATCGAGGTCTTCTAGACAGCCTAACCTCTCGATCGAGCACAGGACAGCTCGATCGAGGACTTCCTCTAGGTTCCAGCTTGTGACGACTCGCAACTTGGCTTTTTGACCTGATTATGGGATATTTTCACGCTCCCCGAGGCACGAGTTTCCGCTCCGTCTTCCTCCATCTCCTAAAATGCATACTTGGGACGCTTTTGGCTCGATTTCTGCTACTTATCATCATATTTCTGCAATATAGCAATAGAAGTACAAAGTAGCATATTAGGGGTATAAAGTGACATAAAGTCACCTAAAATGCATAGAAATGCGTGCTAAAATGGACTGAAAAGTCTATATAAAATACACGCATCATAGGACTTCCATAATCAGCTGCATGGATGGCCAAATTCTCAATAAATTGCCATCCTTTATCATCTTGCACATTCACTTGGAACCGACCTTGCGCAGCAGCATCTAAAATATATCTTTGCTCGTAAAATAGACCATTGTAAAATTGATTGCATAAGAACCATTGCTCAAATCCATGGTGAGGAACTGAACGAACTAGCTTCTTGAATCTGGCCCATGCTTCACTCAAATATTCAGTGGTAGATTGAGTGAAGTTAGTAATCTGACTGCGCGGCGCATTGGTCCTTTGAGGAGGAAAGTACCGTCTATAGAATGTTAGAGCCAATGAGCTCCAATCTATTACCCCAGCAGCACTCTTGCCTAAATCCCTCCACCAATCCTTAGCATCTTCAGTCAAAGAGAAAGGAAAAAGAAATTCCTTTACCTCGTCTTGAGTCACACCGGCAACAATAGGAATGGTGGAGCAATAATCAGTAAACAACTCCACATGACTGGCTGGATCCTCATCTACTATACCTCTGAATAAATTCTGTTCCACCAAATGTAGGAAGGACGGATGGATCATGAAAGTTCCCTCGTTGGCTGTAGGTAGACTAGATCCCTTGGGTAAGGTCTCAGCATTAGGCTCACAATGACTCGCAATATTAGGCATCCTGAAAATGGAGTTATAGCAACAGCAGGTTCAACTGATCCTCTTTTAGGACAAATACCTGCAAGCACTAAAATACTAGGAAAAATATGAGAACTGACTCAAGGAATAAATCCCTTGAGACTAAAGACAAACTAAAGAAAAGCTATAAAATTACACCGTCTCCTCGGCAACGGCGCCAAAATTTGACACGGCTGTCGCAACCCTATCAAAAATAAAACCAACCGGTCTCAACTAAATGCAGTAGAGGCAGCCGGGTATCGAATCCATAGGGAGAAGGGAATCTATAGCTAACTAAGTCTGTCTAGGTAACCAAATGGGGGTTTAAGTTGTTTGTTATCTAAACTACGAGTTTTAAAAGAGAGGAATAAATAAAAGAGAAATAAGGCAAGAAATATCGAAATAAATCAGATAAAGAAGGAATATGCCAGGAATCGGTCTGCCGCGGTAGCTACACTATCGGGTTAACTAGGTCGGTCAGTTTATTGATAAGAAGAGCAAGGTTATCTCCTTTCGATCTCAAACCAGTGATTATACCCTTTCGGTCTCTAATCGCCCTAAGGTCATCCTAAATAACTTTCGCCCTATTAGGAATCGCCTATCGTATCGATGCAAGTCTTTCCTACCAATCTTTCAATCCAGGTCGGGGTTAACTAAACAATCGGTCTCCTGCATGCATTCATTCGACCAATCAACAATAAAATTGCATAGAACGATTCTCATCTTAAGACTGACCTAACATGTCAAACCTATCATGCTACTACCACGGGTTTCCTCATCCTAGCATATTAAAGAGATTAGCTACGCATGGCTTTGGGAACTAAACTAACAATTGCTAATCTAATAACATAAGACATGATCGCTAAGAAATTAATTAAGACAAAAGTAAAGGAACGAGAATAAAATAAAAGGGAAAGAATGATTACAAAGTTTGAAGATCAGGAATTGCTAAGAACCAAAATCCGAATCTCGAACAAATAACCGTAGCAAGAGTAAAAGTAACAGTGAATGATAGTTTTAGGAATAATAGTGAATGATAGTCAATGAATCTCTGACTAGTCGACCTAACCTTATTTATAATAAACTAATTGCATAATTAAACCTAATTGAGTAACGAGCCGAAGCCCACTACGAAAAGCTCTCGATCGAAGAGAATATCTCCTTCGATCGAGCAACAACCTCCAGCCATCTCTCGATCGAGCAAAGCATTCACTCGATCGAGGACTTTCTCTTCAGCGTCCACTTGATCGAGCACAGGACAGCTCGATCGAGGACTCCCTTGACTTCATTCCTCTCGATCGAGCATAGCAGGAGCTCGATCGAGGACTTCTTCTTCTTCTTAGCCCGTGATGAATGATTTGGCTTTTAACTTGGATACGGGACAGTTTCGAGCTTCCCAATGCATGAGTTTCTGCTCCGACTCTTCCATTCTCCTAAATGTGCATACTTGGGACGGTTTCCACTACTTCTCAGCTTGTACCTACAAAATGACAGTGAAAGTACAAAATAGCATATTCGGGGCATAAAGTGACATAATATCTGTGATACCCTGTATCTGAATAGGGACTACTCGGCCGAATAGTGTCTACTCGGCCGAGTAGTCAAAGTGAGATCTGAGGCAGGAGGTCTGCCGAGTGAGTACTCGACCGAGTACAGGAACACTCGTCTGAGTATCGAGTACTCGGCCGAGTAGTACTGTAGCTCGGCCGAGTATACCTGACGGGTCGGCGAACCGACTTAAAAGTAATTAGGAATGGAAATTGATATAAAAAGAAACAGTAAGTCTTGTGTTACAGTTTTACATCTTTTAACTTCACAAAAACCCTAGAAACCATTCCTAATCGCTTTGGAGTCAAGAACGATCCCGGATCTTCGCCTTCCGTCATCATTAATTCGTAAGTATTGCTAGATCTAAACCTATGATGTTATAGTTATCAGTAAATCGATAGTAGTTCTTATAAAACGCTATTAAAGCACAATTTGATTGAGTAATAGATTGTTCTAGGCTGCGGATTCGTAGAGGAGCCCTTCTAGCCAGTTATATTTGTTGATATTGCGGATTTGCTGATCAGTTAGGATTCCCTACTCAGTAATTTGGTTGTGACGGTATTGAATTGAGTAATTGTTAAAGTTAATTATGTGATGGATGATAATTGATTGTATGATGTGATGTTCCGGCTGAGTGAGTTCATATGGGAAATGGTTCACGCCCTTTGATCGCCCCTTGTGACTCCTATCACGAGGGGGATGTGCACATTAATGAACCTAAGGTTATCACTCGTTGCGATGAGTGGCTGCGGTGACGAGGCTGTGTCACTGGCTGACTTGGGTACCTGTTGCGATGAGACCTGGCTGTAAAGGGATGATGAGTTTATGGCTGTTTTCCGCTGTTAATACTATTTACGTTGCAATGAGATATGATTGGTACTGGTTACTGACCCTCGCGTTGTTGTTGTCTTTTGACCTGCTGAGATCCATCGGGGGTGGTGAGCAGCTGTTTAGCAGGTTGGTTGTTGATGCTGTCTTCTGGGATGGATGGGATGCCGCCGAGTTTAGCTGACAGTCGATATAGCTTCCGTTGAGTTTAGTAGTCGTCCTTAGACAGTCTGAGTTTTACCTTTTACCTTTTTCAGTTTTGGCTTCGTATGTCGATGTAACTTAAACTCTATTCTACTTTATAATAAATTGTCCTTTATTATTTACTATTGATGTACACTACCTCGGGCAACCGATATGGTAGCACCTTTATATGCTAGGGCAGTCCCTGGTAAGGGGCCTTGGTATATGGGGGTGTATGTTACAATATCACCTAAATGACATAGAAACGTGTGCCAAAATGGACCATAAAGACTATATGAAATGAACGCATCACGATTAGCTGGCTGGTCAATCAAACGTTTGTCTCTGGCTGGGAGGGCTACATTATTGCAAGCTACTCTCTCTACCATGGCCACTTATACGATACAATCGGCTAAAATACCGAGGATGGTGTGTGACTCAATTGATAGAAAATCGAGGAGGTTTCTATGGGGCGGTGATGATGTTAAAAAACCGGTACACTTAATTTCTTGGGAGACCATCCAACGGCCGAAGTCTTCAGGAGGTGTTGGAATTATATCGGCTAGACAGTTAAATGCAACATTTTTAACAAAGCTTGGATACCGTGTCCTCTCTGAGCATACTAAGCTTTGGGCTCGTGTTTTACGCTTCAAATATTGTAGTGGTAGATGTGATGTGGATATGTTCCAACCCAAAAGTAACATGTCTAATGTTTGGGCCGGAATTACTTCTCAGGCTAGTAATACTATCTCGAAAGGGTCGGCTTTGGCTATCGGCAATGGTAGACACACACTTTTTTGGGAGCATAGATGGGTTGACGATGATTGTTTATCCGATAAGGCGTTAGCTCCAATCTCGGTTACTATTCTTGGCGCCACAGTTAGCGAAATGTGGGACGAAGCTACTGGATAGAAATGGGATTTATTTGCAAATTATTTACCTCAAATTGAATTACAAAAAATAGCAAGCTTCGCGCTGGAACCGGATTCAGATCTCGAAGATACTAATTTTTGGAAAGGTACGACTTCTGGTCATTTCTCTATAAAATCTGCTCTCGCTATTATTAAAACCCCTGATTTATTCAATGAACCCGAAACACCTATGTGGAGGGTGATATGGCGGCTTCCGATCCAGCAAAGAATTCAGATGTTTCTTTGGTTAGCAAATCATGGTAGACTTATGCATAATGTTAATCGCGTTCGTCGCGGAATGGGAGATGACCCAATCTGCCTTCAGTGTCACGGTGAAGAGGAAACTACTGATCATCTCCTCCGCTTGTGCCCAGCTTCTCGTAACATTTGGAGACCAGTAAGCAACTTAGTCTCCCAAAATTATTTTTATCTCGACTTATAACGACTGGTTGCTACATAATGCAAGTAACAGCATCTCTAGTGCGTCGGAAGACTGGTCGATGCATTTCGCTATTACTTGTTGGTGGATTTGGAAGTGGCGAAATAATATAGTGTTCGGCCGTGACGAGGAAAATCCAATTGATCCTAAGGTTTTCTTGTTTCGACAGTTTGCTACATCTAAGAAGGCTTTCGATAAGTTTTCTTTGTTCATCCCAACGCCCGGTTTAGGTAGAAGCAAAGTTTTTATTAGGTGGCATCCACCACCTCATGGCCGGACTCTTTTAAATACACATGGTGCTTCTAAGGGTAATCCGGAACCAGCAGGTGGCGGAGGGATTTTTCGGGATGACACGGGTAATTTTATTGATGCTTTCTATTTCTCTTGTGGTTATTGCACATCGATGAAAGCAGAATTAATGGCTCTATTAGCTGGGTTGGAAAGAGCTCGAGACCTGCATATTAGCAAGCTCCTTGTCCATATGGACAATTCTCCATGTATCAAGCTAGTTTATGAAGACCAACTAGTAAGTAATAATTTACGATCTTTGGTTAAGTAATGCAAGGATCTCATTTTTTTATAATGGCTAGAAGGTGGAATTGAAGCACTGCTACAGAGAAGCTAACAGGACGGCAGATTGGCTAGCGAATCAAGGAGTAGTAGCACCTATTACTAGGACTTTTATTGAGTTTCCAGATTATGATCTTCGCTCAATTTTGCGCGAGGATATTATTGGGGTTGTCATCCCCCGTGTAATAGCTAATTAGTTTTTCGGGGTTTACCCTTCTTTTGCACCAAAAAAATGAATGTACATAATTGTAGTATGAATGTCCTTAATTATAGGATGGTTCTAGACCATCACTTTGGATTCCTATAACATAACTCTCTTTTGTATTGTGTATATATACTTTATTGTGCTAATGAGAAATATACCTCTCTATATTATCATTCACCTTCCTTCTCTATATTTTATAACACGTTATCAGCAAGATCGATCCAATCTCGCTAATTCTTATAGAAGAATTTATGGTTTGTCTGATATTCGATTCTTCTCTAAATCCTACGGCTTAAATCTGTAAGTCACTCTACATAATTTCGTATTAGTTTTTGTGACCACTAAGTAATTTTCTTACAAAACAAATGTGAATATTTGTGTAGTACAATCATATGTCCTTAATTCTAACCGCATCACAATTGACCTTGAATATATACGTTCATCTATTTTATTTTACTTTTTTTATGGTAAAGTTTTGGAATTCATCTAGTATATTAACTTATTATTGAGTTTTGTAAGCACGAGTCTCTATAGAATATCAACAATTGATTGTTGGGAATATTATTCATCTATCGTTTTTTTTTATTATTGGATATTATTCACTTATATTTGATTCTTATATTATATATGAGGTCAATCTAATTTGTAAGTCGTTCTAACTATTTTTGCTATTGAATGTTATAATCATGGTCTATTTTTTACATTTATGTTATTTGAATTTGCAAATCATGTTATACCATGACTGATACGAGATACGTTTTAGTAAATTATGATGTGATCATCGTAGGTGTATGAATAAGTGATTAATTTTATGCCTTTAATTAATTTAGTGATGGTCAAGATGTATGCTTTACCAATCTATTGCATAATAATCATGATTTGCCCACTAAAACCATCCAACACAAGATTAGTTTGTTGTTTTTTTTTTCAAAGGATGGTCTTGCACATAATGAATTGTTCATGTTGGAAAATATTGTGATTTAAAAATTATTTTATGAGTTTTACTATTTGAGCAAATATATTAAATATGGTTTATTAAGATATTTATCCTCCATTTATTTTAACTGGTATAGATCCCGCACAATGAATGCGCGGTATTTTAAAATTTTTAATTTTTAGTTTATTACTTATTTATTCCAAATTTATACCTTAATATTTTCATATTCCACCTCATTATATTTTGACATGAGAAAAAATTAAACTGAAAAACTAATAAAAAATTTGATAGTATGTCATAATTTTTTTTTAATCACAGAGTTAATGATTTTAGCTTATAACTTTTCTTAAATTATCTTAATGAATGTTTTTCACGAAGCTAATACTATTAGTTTATTTTATTTATTTTATTGTTTATATAGTGTAAGTATGTATGCATCAAGTCATTTTCTAAGAAAAATTAGCAATTTTGTATTTTATAATTTTATACCCCTTTTATTTTCTTTTGATTAAACAATATAATTGTAATTTAGAATTTAGTGAAAAAAAAAATAATAGTTTAATGGGAATGCCATTTCTTTCCTTATATAAGTATGTGAAGTTTAAAGGGAAAGTTTGGAAATTTTTATTCTCTTAGTAGTAAGGGAGGTTGAAAGAATATTATCCTTTTTAAACGGAATAAAAGTATGTATTGTATAGAATAGTATGGCTTAGTTGTAAATATGATATAATAAAATCCATTTATAGCAAGGTTATTTAGGCGGAAAATTTTTAGAAATCCTTATTCTTTTAGTATTAGGGGGATGGTCCACAATATTTATTTGGTGGTTTATTGAGTAAATACTACCACTCTTAACGTGGAATATACATTTTATACGTTTTATCATTATCACCAATTTATAGCCATCATTAAGACTTGGTTTTCAATTTTATGTATAATACTACGGATTTCTGACTATTTTATGTGTAATACTACGGATTTCTGACTGTCAGTAGCTCGACCGAGCTGGGTGTAGCTCGGCCGAGCTGAGCTACTGACAGGTCTGGTGAAGTATTCTGATGTTTATACATACAAAAGGTTATGTCGGGTAGTAGCTCGACCGATTCACAGTTGACTCGGCCGAGTTGGGGTAGCTCGGTCGAGCTGGGTGTAGCTCGGCCGAGCCAGCGGTCTGACGGGTTTTATTTTTCGGTTTTTGAGTAATTAGTATAAAAGAGAGGAAGTTGGATTTTAATTATTTCTTATCACTGTGAAAACCCTTTTAAGAAAAATACAAGCGACGCTCACTCTCTCCCTCTCTTTTACACTAATTGCATCAAGACTAGGGTTAGCTTTCGTATCTCGTTCGATCTAGATCTAATCGGTATGTATTCTATCGTAAGGCTTGATTCTTTTATATTAGTTTATGAAACCCTACTTAGATTAATTAGGGGATTTGGGGATTTGTGTTGATTGTGATTAATTGATAATAGGTGAAGGATTCGTGGAGAAAGGTTTCTGCGATTGACTTGTTTGCTCTACTCAGTTAATTGTTTATAGCTGTAAGACAGTATGATATGATTGTATGGTTGATTGCGTATTGTGATTGATTGATTATCGTATATTGTTGGATTGCTGTTGAGATTGTGATTGATGATAGATTGGTTCCGGCTAAGTGGGTCATTGTGAGAGGTGACTCACGCCCCATTGTCGCCTCTTGGGTGTCTCAACTAAGAGGGATGTGCACATTAAGGACTTGGGGTCGCTCATACGCTGAGCGGGGATTTGGTGGGTTAAGCTGCGGTCCCCCACTGGCGGGTGGATTACCTGTTGCGACAGGAATCTGACAGGGCTACACGTTGCGGCATGTGCTCAGCTACTTCTTGTGAGAAAAGGGAGTTGGGGAGTGATTCTGATTGTGTATTGCATTTCCGCTGCTTGTGTATTGTATTGTGTTATTTCATCTTGCTTCTATATTCAGTTGACTGGCCCCGTTGTTGTTGTCTTTGACCTGCTGTGATCCATTCGGGGATGGTGAGTAGTTGGCTTAGCAGTTGATGATGCTTGATGGATGATGTTTGCTTGTGGGTTTGGATGAGAGATGTCATCACGAGTAGTCGTCGTAGTTTACAGCTGACAATAGTTGTCTAGCATTTGAGATGGTTATATTTTATCTTTTGTTGGAGTTTATTTTGAACCTTGTATCACCTTAAAGTCTAATTAAAGTATTTCATTATTGTTAATTTGATGTTCACTACCTCGGTTATCCGAGATGGTAACGCCCTTATATGCTCGGGTAGTCCTTGGTACGGTACCCTTGTATATCGGGGTGTTACATTATGGACGTTGATGAAATTGGTTATTATATAAGACACTACGCCAATTATGGCCATCAATAACCAGCGTATCATAACGGATTAATGCATATAATAACGTCACTTAGATTACCGTTACCCAAATATTGGAGGAAACCTAAACCGCGTAATAACATTCACGGATTCCAAGAAACAACCGTTGTTATAGTGTATAGACAACGGCTTCTTATAAAACCGTTGTAACGAACGGTTTACGGTTCCCAAAACTCTGTTGTATTATCACACTCTTGGCAATGTTTTTATACAACCGTTACCAGTTTAAGAAAACGGCCTTTGGAAAACCGTTACGAATTTGGGACAAGCAACGGTTTTTGGTGCCCGTTGTTAGTTTATAGCTACGTATTTCCTGTAACCGTTACTATTTTCTATTATGAAAAAACGGGTTTCAATTCAACCGTAGTCAATAAAGTATTCAATTTGACCTACTTAACCACTGCATGCAAAACTTTATACAGTGCTTTAATAAATATTCTGTTTGACCAATAATAATTCTATTAATAATTTGACCAAAATAATTCTATTAATATGCTCTAGGTGAAAATCAAAATTACCAAACATTTTACTCTCTAAATTTCTTTCTTTCTAAATTTCTTTCTTTCTAAATTTCTTTCTCTCTAAATTTCTCTCTAAAATATGGCTGGTCAACCGGAGTTGCAATCACATTCTCGTTACGCACAGCCTTTTTCTTGCATTCTCTCTAAAATATGGCTGGTTATACCTAAATCGTTGTTCAGGACGTATGAAGTTAAAACGGTTCAGGGCTTTAGGCCGTTGTTATTAACATTAGAAATTTCGTGCTTTTTTGTTGGCGGGAAAATCAAACAACGGTTCTTTCGTAAACCGTTTTAAATAATACTCTTGTATTACGGTTTATTTCAAAACCGTTGTCTGTATGAAACAAAATATAACGGCTTTT
>JAGPOY010001154.1:1374-18656 GCA_018983105.1 Silene uniflora
TATTGATGATAATCAATTTGGTGGTCCAACAGATTGTCATACTTTGGTTCTCGTAGATAACTACTTCCCTAATGAAGTTTTTGAGTATATGAAGCACAATTTTGTGCGTGGTTCTACGTGCAACTTGCTTGCCGTGAAACTAGTAATTCGTTCGTATTCGGCTCTCCTCGTGTCGTGAGACAAGACGTATTGGTTATCTATTTGTCGTAAGAAAAGAGTATTTTATATGAGTGGGTAGGTTGTTACCCCTCGTATAGTCGTATCTATTTGTCGTATGGCAAGAATATTTTATATGAGTGGGTAGGTTGTTACCCCTCGTATATTTGTATGTACTGGCGAGTTACGCACTTATCCTGACTGGCGAGTCGATTACGCATGACTATTATACTGACGAGTTACAGTTGTTACCCCTCGTATTACTGGCGAGTTACGCACTGATCATGGCCGGCGGGTCGTATACGCACGGATGGAGAAGAAGATTGTGAAGACCTTAAAGTCGACATATATTTTTTTTCTTATTAATTAATTATTGTATTTTGGTTATTATTTAGTTGCAAACTCATGGAAATTTTTACAAATTACCATAAGTTTGAGGGAGGGTATTAAGGTATCTAGAGGAAGATTAGGAAACACAATATGATAAATATTGTGAGAGTATAAAATAAGATATTATTATCTTATAGAATAAGTTAGATCTAGGGTTAGGTCTAAAGATTGAGGCTTTCTTGGATTATCCTTTGGTTCTCGTCCAGGTATATAAATTCTACTCCGTCCATCCCAATTTTTTGTTTATCATTTCTATTTTTTAGCAAGATTATTATCAAAGATAAACAAAAGTTTGAAACTTGGAACAATTTCATTTATTTACACAAAAGTTGGCATAAAACCATTCTACTACATATTTATGCAGTGATCTAATACTAGGAATTAATCTAGGATTAGTATTTTATTGACCATGGTTCTTGTATTTGACTTAATTTTGGTTTAAAAGAAAATTTACAATTACTACATAAAATTTAATTAAAGATAAATAAAAGATTGAAACGGATATATACAGGTGACACGGCTCAAATGCGGTGGGTTTATATTGGCAACCAAATTTAATCATGCAGTTGTAGATGGGAGTGGTATAGCTCAATTTTTGATAGTAGCCAGCGAGCTAGCTTGCGGGGCTAAATTCCCGTCTATACATCCGGTGTGGGATCGTCACTTACTTCAAGCTCGGAATCCACCTCAAGTCACCCAACTGCACCCCGAATATGATGATGATAATGAAGGCACTCGCAATACCGTTAGACCATTCGATGATGTGCTTCAAAAGTTGTTCTTCTTTGGTAAGTCATCAAGATTCGTACGTAATGATTTTGCTTGTACGTTAATACTGTATTTTCATTCCCAATGTAAAATAGCCATAGGTAAACAAATGACCGGAAATGAGGGAATAATCATTCGAAATGTACAGGGGAAGCAGAAGTTGCTAACATAAGGCGGTTACTCCCACTACACTTAAAGTCGTCATCAACGTTCGAAATCCTGACAGCCTGCATATGGCGCTGTCGCACAATAGCATTGCAATTCAATCCAAACGACGAGGTTCGGTTCAGGTTCTTGATCAACGTCCGAGGCAAGTTCAACCCACCTATCCCTACCGGCTATTATGGCAATGTCATGGTTACACCCGTGGCTATATGCACTGCACACGACCTTATCTCGAAACCTCTCGAGCACACAATGGAACTCATAAAGAATGCAAAGCGTAACGTTAATGAGGAGTGCATTAAGTCCATGGTCGACTTTTTGGGTACCAAGGATAGGCCTCAGTTCCATAGAGGGGCGTGTACTTACTATGTAGCGGATGTAAGCCGGGTTGGGTGGGTTGGGTTTCGGGTGGGGCAAAGCATTATATTATGGACCTAGTATGGTTTGGTTTGGTAGGCCAACCACTGGATTTGGGAACTATTATTTGGCCGGTAAAAATGATAAGGGTGAGAGTGGAATTTTGTTTCCTATGTGTTTGCCTCGTTGGGCTATGGGTCGGTTTATTGAAGAGTTAAATGGGTATTTGAGTGTTTCGGAGTTGGAGCAACCCGCTTTTATTTCCCGGGCCTCAAGGATGTAAAGAATAACCTCCAACAATTAAAAACTACGGAGTATCATATTCCATTTTGTGCATAGTTGGTCTTTTCTAAGGTCGTTGTACGTTACACGATGACCTATTATATGTAATTTACGAGATTATATATATATATTTAGTGGATGTTTTTTTTTTCCGACTTTCTAGTGACAAAAATGATGAAATGATATGGCTGACAAAAAATAGCGCAGCGCTGTCTCTTGATATAAAAGCTCGATCGTAGGCTAGCTATTCTAGTTAAATTTATGTAGTGGAAGTTAATTAGGTTATCTAGTAAAGTCATGAGCAGCTTATGGCCTGATTTCAAATTTCGTCGATCAACATAAAAAAGGAAAAATACTCGCACACGGCACAAGTAATATATGTAGGATAACTATACAAACTTGAAAATTATTGTAGTGATTAATTATTGGGTGGCAAAGATCAATTATTACAGTGATTAATTATCGTAGTTGCTCTTTTATGTACGAGTTTTACTCTTTCCTGAATTTTTTTCATTTTTCTTCCATTGTATGCCCTTGCTTAGAGAGAGAAAAAAAAAACTCTCTCTAATTCTCTTCCTCATAAGATTAATCGAATCCATCAAATTATACAACTATGGATGTTAATTCTCATATCGATCCAGTAATACTTCTAATTATTGAGTTTATCAATTATATTATACTTCGTATCAAATTAGGGAATTAGTTTACCCTAATTAAATTAGGGTTTGTTTCAAGATGAGATACGTCGTCTATCGTCGGCGTAAGACAGAGGAATAAGACGAAGAGCAATGTTTAACCCCAATTTAACCACATGCAATTCGGTTCAAGTAGTGCTCCCATGTCTGTTTAACCAAAAAAATTGATGTAGTAGTTTACGATTATAAATTGTAGTGTTATCTTCACAATTAGTTTTTAAATTATGTTGGTCATATCAACTCTTTTTGTTGTATCCTTCCATTGCCAACTTAATTCAATGGAAAAGCTATGTTTGCTTCGATTTCTACGTATAATCTTTGTTTTTCATCCTTATCAAATGAAGGTTGCTCCTGGTTCTATTTTTCCTTTTTTTTTCTTTTGTTAAATGTTTTGTATTTAAGGGGTATAATAGTAATTTACGTCCACAAAAGAGTAAACCCGGTACATGAATGAGCATCACCCGTTTTATAGGAAGGAAATAAGGAATATAGAAATGGCAGTATGGCACAGCAAGATCTCACGTGAAATGCACATACCACTTTTGCGGTCCGAATTCTCTCCATTTCCTCAAAAGAAATGGATGTCCATTTCTTATCAACGGCCCGGATCAAATATTGTGGTGATCCAACGCTTGTAATCGTTTCATAAAAAATAAAGGTTTAATGGATGGTGAGAGAACATATATTAAAATATGGTTGTATTAGGGAGGAAATGGAGAGAAGGAAATGGAGAGGATCTAAATTGCCACTTTTGCAACTAGTTCCAAGTAGTCGGTAAGGACAGTAACCAGATCGTGCATTAAATAAGTTATTTCCTTGACAGTGGCGGACTCGGGATTTACGATTAGAGGGGGTGTGAAAAAGTTCAACGGGACGAACAAGTAATATCACGGCAAACTTGAAAATTTTTGAAAAAATGAAATAAGACTAAGCAAGCAAATAATGCATAGAAAAAAGCAATAAATTTCTCTGTTTCTTTATGGAATGATATTTGACACGTTTTAATATTAAGATCGGTGCATCCGTCTTAAAGAAGACTAATTGCTAGATGATTGCAACGACTTTTTTGATCGAGTAGTTAGCAAGAAAAGATTTTATTCGATTTTTTTAATAGAATGAAACTAACGAGCTATTTGTTTAATAGAATGGAACTCAGGGGCTATATATCATATATACTAGTTTAGAACCCGTGCAAATTGCACGGATATGTATAAATGCATTACGTAATTTCATGTGTAGGCATTATTATATAAATTTAAATTCGGTAGTCATGGTTTTGTTTTGTTATAATACTCCGTATGATTTTGTTAATATTTGTCCACTAAAAGAAAGATTTTTATAAGAGCAAACATTTTTATGAAATTGCGGACTTTGGGTATTTCACCATCCACTAATATCTTCGACCAAAGCGAATTAGATAGGTTTGAATCTACATCGACAATGAGTGTTAGTTCAATGGTATTTTTCATGTTAAATTGTTAATATACAAAGTACTTTGAAAAGTATTTATCTTGGCCTATCGAATAACAATAATGTGACGGTGTTTAGATTTGTCAAACTTGATTGTGTAGCTTGAATTGCCATCTGATCACCTAGTTTTTCCCAAAGTGTACAAAATATTTTTTGACCCCGTGTAACGGAATATGTTAGAAATTTTCTTTGAGCTATTTTTATCTAAGGTTTTTCTAACGTGTGCCCAAAAGGCACATGTTAAAATGTTAATAGATAAACTGTTGCAAAGATATCTCATGAGAAACTGAGATATGAACTCTTAATTACCATATTTAGAAAATTATAAAAGTTGAAAGTACATACTTGTTACTCATAGACATTAAGTTGAAAGTACATTTATCATTGCAAGTCGAGTTTATTGGACCTTTATCATTTAGTTCATCAATAACATCTGTGTCCACATATATATTGTTAGATTATGAAGGTGAAATTTTCGGACATATTATAGTATAAAATTACGAAGAATAAACATACCAACTAAGTATCTTGTATCCAGATTATTGAGTAATACGGAGTATACCGTTGAATGATGCAAACTCCATGGAATGATCGGGTTTAACGACATCCGTAGTGGGACTAAAAATAGTTTTGCAGTAAAAACTATATTATATGGATGTTCGGTGATTCGATAATCTCCCGTGTTTTATCTATTATGGATTAGGAAACAAATAATAAACAGCATATATGATACATATATTTTAATTATGGAAGTAGCATATAAATGAATTATTTGTTCGTAGTTCTCTCTCAAATATTAAAGGCATATATGATACAGATTTTTTATTATGAATAACTGTTTTTAATATAAATGATTTATTAGTTCATTATTGTATATTGAAACGTTTTAATAAGTTTTATTTTTACAGAAGATTGACTTTTAAATTTTAACAAAGTTAATTTGAATATTTGATAAGAGTATATGAGGGATTCTCTTAAATAAAATCTCTACTTTGTTAAGATGAGGGAGAAAGTTTCAATCTCCGGTAAAACATGTAAGTTGTATAAAAGAATTGAGTAATTGTAAAATTAATCAATGATTTAAGATTGCTCAAAAAGTAAAATAGAAGCAAGAATGATTTTAAAAAAATTTAAGTTCATGTTATTACTTCGATATTTTTTTTTTCAAGTGAATCAGAAAACTGATATTATGTCATATTTAATAATGTTCAAAGAGACAATCTTCTATGTTCCATAATTATCCCATTCTCTAAATATGCATTTGTTATTAATAATTAATCAATATCCAATGAAATATTTTGAAGATAGATTTTTTCCATTATGCATATATGCGTGGGCCTCCATCAATAAAATAATGGTAGGATAGTGTTTGGCGGGAAAAAAATAAATGTGAGATTGTCAAGTGTCCAGCGGTTCTTCTATTATACTTATATATAGATATATAGATGTGATCCTTTTATGCCCCTTGAAATAGCAAAAATGGCACAAATTGTAGTCTTACAAAGACCACAGTTAGGCCTTGTTCTTTTGGACTTCAAGTCACCCCCTTTAAGTTCAGTTCAGTTCAGTTCAGTTCCTATAAGTTCAGTTCAGTTCTTATAAGTTCAGTTCAGTTCAGCTCTTATAAGTTAAGTTCAGTTCAACTCCTATAAGTTCAGTTCAGTTCCTACAAGTTAAGTTCAGCTACTATAAGCTCACTTTAGACAAGTTCATATGACTTATATTAACTATAAATTCATACTCCGTACTTGTTTTTTTAATATTGACAAATTAAAAAAAAAATGCTTTTCGTTTAAATCAATGCAAAAAAAATCCAATGTTAAAATTATCCAATACACATTATTCTTAAAAAAAATGCCCTTTATAATTTGTTTATGCTAAATCGCCTACCCATTCCTTATTCACAAGTCCACATATCTCGTTAATATTTTTACCCTTATTTCACCTCAACCTCATTAATCTCAACATATTGAGGCATGTTTGAAACAAAACGTAAAGAAGTTAAGTACAACTGTACAAGGTACGAAATAACATAGAAAAAGTCATTTGGCGAGACAATGAATTCGAAGATGTTAGTGAAAATAAAGATGAAAGAGACGAGGAGGATGATAATATGGAAATAAATGGTTAGAAAAAAAAAGTAATATGTAATTTATTTTTTATTGTAATGTATTGCAGAAATTGTATAAGAAGTTAACTTATATAAAGCGCAAAAATTTTATAAGTTCAGTTCGACTTCTATAGTTCAGTTCTTATAAGTTCAGTTCAGTTCAACTCTTATAAGTTCAGTTCAGTTCAGTTCAGTTCCTATAAGTTCAGTTCAGTTCAGTTCCTATAAGTTCAGTTCAGTTCCTATACGTTCAGTTCCGTTCAGTTCAACAACTTGAAGTCCAAAAGAACAGGGCCTTAGTATTCAAGGTAACAAAGCTAAAACAATCGCTAATTGCGCCGGCAAAGCCAACCCCATTTGAGTTTAAGGAACTCTCTAAAATCGATAACCAGCAACGTCTCCGATACTTTGAACTGGGGATCCTATTTTATAGGTCTGGTCCAGCTAATGGAGCTGGACCAGACCCAGCAAATGTGATTAAGGAGGCCCTCGGGAAAGCCTTAGTGGCTTATTACCCGTTAGCTGGCCGATTGAGGGATAAAGGGGACGAGAAGTTAGTAATCGAGTGTAATGGGGAAGGCATCATGTTTGTTGAGGCCGACGCCGATGTTAGTCTTGCCGATTTCGGAGAACGTATTTATCCTCCTTATTCTTGCATGGAGGAGCTATTCTGTGACACCCCTGTCTCTGTTGATTTTTTACAGCACTCTTTGCTTCTTTTCCTGGTATATTATTGACTTCATTTTTCTATTTTCTTCCCGTTTAAATACACGGTCTTCAATACAATACTTTTATACTACATTTTTAATGCATTTAAAAGCTAATTTTCTTCGTCGAAACATACAGGTGACACGACTCAAATGTGGCGGGTTTATATTGGCGTTCAAATTTAATCATGTCGTCGTAGATGGGAGTGGTTCGTTTATTCCAATTCATGAATGCGATTGCAGAGCATGCGCGTAGGGCTGAATTGCCGCCGGTCCTTCCGGCTTCCGGTGTGGGACCGTCACTTACTTCGTGCCCAGAAAAAGCAGATTTTACAACAGTTTTAGTTTTTGACGACCTTCCCAAAGCAATGGAGGCAGTCCAGTTAAACTTTCCAGGTGACACTGTGACAGTTCCAAGAAGTTCAAGAATTTATAAACCGCAAATTTTATTTAACTCGTCCCTAAGACGATTTATAATTCATAGAAAACTCATTTATTACTATCAATAAATATGATACGGAGTATAGAACATACAAAAGAAGATTGAAGGTCACTAACTATTATACGAAGTCATTTAAATTTCAGGAAGACTGAAGGCCATGAACTCACTATATTAAGCCATTTAAATTTGTAGGAGCAAGAACATAAAAACGATATGGATGATCGAAACGGAGCTGAAATTAAAAGTCCGTGGTCAGACCTACCACCGGAAATCATCGCAAACATCGAAAGCCTCCTCGACAGTGGAGTCGACGTGTGTCAATTACATTCCGTCTGCAAGAACTGGCATTCCTCCCGAAACCCTAACCATATTAGCCTTTTATCTCCATTCCTTCCTTTGGTCATTTCAAATGTCGGTCTTCCATTCACTGATCGCTCTCACGAGCCACTTATCCTTGTCGCTCGTGATGTCTTTCTCGTAAGGCCTATCTGTTCTTCACCTACTTCCTGCGGTTGGTTTATAACCGTTGAGGAAGTCGTTCCTGGCAAGCTTCGAATTCTGTACCCGCTTTCAACCAATCGTGTTAAACATCTACCATCAAATTGTCCAAAATATTTAGACTTGTCAAAGTTTATAGTATCTCAAGTTTCTAAAAGTTACGTCTTCAAATACGAAAGCGACGGAGAAGATGTTCCTGGTGTAACTAGAGTAGTCTGTTGTGCTGGTTATACTGCTATGGTGCTATATGGGGGCGGTACTCTAATCGGGTTGAGCCTAAAAAGTGGAAATTGGAGCTTCGTGCGAGAAAGCGTCATAATTAAGTTCTCGGATGTGATCAGTTATGGTGGAAATCATGTTCGAGCTATTGATTGTAACGGAAATGTTCATATTATTGATAGCTCGAACATGATTTCCACCATAACTGATCACGTCCGAGAACTTAAAAACGATGCTTTGGCGCACAAAGCTCCAGTTTCCACTTTTTAGGCTCAACCGAATAAGAGTACCCTCCCCATATAGCACCATAGCAGTAGAACCAGCACAGCAGACAACTCTATTAACACCGGGAACATCTTCTCCATCCCTTTCGTACTTGAAGGCATAGCTTTTAGCAACTTGGGATACTCTAAATTTTGAAAGGTCTAAATATTTTGGGCAATTTGATGGCAGATGTTTAACACGATTAGTTGAGAGTGGATAAAGAACTCGTAGCTTGCCAGGAACGACTTCCTCAACGGTTAGAAACCAACCGCAGGAAGTAGGTGAAGAATAAAGAGGTTTTAAAAGAAAGACAGCACGAGCGACAAGGATAAGTGGCTCGTGAGAGCGATCAGTGAATGGAAGACTCGCATTTGAGATAATCAAAGGAAGGAACGACGATAGAATGCTAATATTGTTTGGGTTTCGGGAGGAATGCCAGTTCTTGCAGACGGAATGTAATTGACACACATCGAGTCCACTGTCGAGGAGGCTTTCGATGTTTGAGATGATTTCGGGTGGTAGGTCCGACCACAGGCCTTTCAATTCAGCTCTGTTGTGATCAGCCATATCTTTTTTTATGGTTCTTGCTACTACAAATTTAAATGGGTTAATATAGTGTGTTAATGGCCTTCAATCTTCCTAAAATTTAAATGACTTCGTATAACTGTTAGCGACTTTCAATCTTCTTTGTCTGTTGAATTATCAAATTCATTGATTTTTTATCAATTCAAAGCCCGTCATAGTGTAATATGGAAATTTTAATTGGGAAGTTGTTAGACTAAGTTTATCCACAGACTCATGAATTCAGGCTCTGCCACCTTATCTTGCCACTAACTTTTCATTGTTCAGACTCAGACATTCTCAGACTCACCTAAAAAATACACTTTATCCTCATACCTATCTCAGACTTTGCCACCTCAACTTTTCACTCAACTTATTTTACTTTTATATTTCATTACATGATTTTCAATTATTTTATCATGACATATTTTTCACTTAAATAAATAAAATATTAATAAACTTTGTGACATTTTTTTTTATTACCAATATATAAATAAAAGAAATTATATTAGAAACTAAATTCCAAGATGTGAAAGAGAATTACATAAACACATAATATAAAAATGAACAAAATAAATAGAAATACGACGGACAAAAATGTTACCATTTTATCAAAAACGCAAATTCTTATTAACCCGTGTGAAATAAGACGGACAGAAATATTACCATTTTACGATAAACGGTTGTTATTTTCTGATAAAATGGTAACATTTGGTCCGTCTTATTTTAGACCGTCTGAAACAAGACGGACCATATCAAAAAAATCTACAACTTATATTAATAAAATAATACACCATTACTATTTGTGAGTCTTAACAAGGGTCTTGAAAATCAAAGACGGAGGGTGAGACTCTCACATAAGACGCACCACTTTATCCCTCAAAAACCTGAAAAGGCTGCAAGTCTCATGCTCAGACTTTGCTTGAGACTCTTCCTCGTCCTCCGTTAAACTTAGTCTTAGAGTTACACCATGTATAAGTCTCTTATATACCATCAATTAAAACACGTCACTTATCAAACTAAAGAATCGGATTAACCCCTTAATTAACACCAGATTGGCCAAGGCCCAAGGTGGTGGTAGACTGGGAGGAAATGTGGTAATAGATGGCGGAGGGGGGAAGTTATCTGGACAGAGGGTGGTTGTTTATGGGGTAAGGGAGGTAGGGAAGGTGGAAAACACAATGGCCAGGGAAGTGGTTGGCAATGAGGGTGGTCGGCGGGAGGGTGACAAGTGGTGGGGTGGCTGATTGTGGGAAAGGGACTATCGAAAGAATTAGGGGAAAATAAGGGTAAAATGAGTCCCTAAAAGAGCATAACCTTTTTGAAATTAAACAAGATTAGGCTTATGTGTTGTCAGAACTATTTTACCTCACTTTAACCCTCATCCACATTCCACATTCCACATTCCACAGTTCACACTCACTCTATCAGTAAACCAAAACATACCCGCCTTTACCTTTCCTTCACTCCTTCACTTCTTCACTGTAAATCAAAAATTACAGCCACCAATAATCACCAAATTCCACAGCTTTTCATCTTCTTCATCCTGAATCATCTTTTTTGTCACTGATTAAGGTAATTAGTTTGTATTTCTTAATTGCTTATGTTGTTATTTTTCATTATTCTAAATCTTAAACCCTAACTTTATAATGAACAGTATTATTGGTAATATATTTTGGGGGTTTTAGTTGCTTGATGATTAATGGTGTAAATTTGTGTTTTTTTTTTTTTTATGCTCGATGTATACATTGTTTAATTTGTTGTAGATTAATCACCCATAGTTACCCAGATCTTCAAGAACAAAATCCGGATGTACTTAGTTGCAAGGTGTGGAATGTGGATGAGTGTGAAATGTTAATGGGTAAGCTCAGGTGACTTATTAGTAATTTCCGTCGAATTAGTAGTAGGCAATGGCGGAGCCAGGATTTCCCGTTAGAGGGGTCAAAAAATCTCAGTGGGCCGAACTGTAATGCCACAAAATAAACCTCGGAAAAATCAAAAATTTTAACTAAAAAATTTGAAATTTCCAATGTCCAATGGGGCAACCGCCCCTGCTAGCCCCCCCTAAATCCGCCACTGGTGGTAGGATGCATTTAGTTGTAAGGTTTTATTAGATACGGAGTATAGTATTTTGCAGAAATATGTATATTATAGGTAGTAATTTAAAATTTTCTAACTTAAAATGTTGTTTTTTTCATGACCGTGGAATCGACCGGTGTGCTCATAATCTTGGTGTTTGTGACATTTGTATTGCCTTCATCTCCTGTGCTAGATGTATCGCGAAGGTTAAAATTTTAAGAGTGTTAAAAGCGATTCTTTCGCGAAACTAACTCATTGCCCTTTCAATTAATTGTGTAATACTGTCTGTACACAGCACCCACTGTTTCCAAAAATGGTGCAGTTTAATCTTAGCAGTAAAATAAGTCAGAATGCATTTCCAAGAAAAAGTAGAACTTACAACATGGTTTTTGTTGCTCAGTTTTAATCTTTCCAAAGCAATGGAGGCAGACCAATTATACTTTCCAGATGACACTTCCAAGTTCCAAGAAGATCAAGAATTTATATATCAAAAATTATAGAGCAAGACCGTCTTAATTAAGCTTGTAAAAAGACGTCCTCCTCAGCTAACAAGGAGCTTTATTTCCATAAGGCTATTTAAATTTCAGGGAGCAAGAAGAAACTAATTGAAGTAACAAAAAAGGAATGTCTGCACAGACGAAAGCACTATTAGACAGTTCGTGGTCGGGCTTGCCACAGGAGATCATCTTGAGGATCGTAGGACGTCTTGACAGCGCTATCGACGTGTGTCGATTACATTCAGTCTGCAAGAACTGGCGTTACGCTCGAAACCCGAACCATAGAGGCCTTCTATGTCCATTTCTACCTCAGATTATCGCAAACAACAATCTCCCCTTCAATGTTCGCCAGCACGATACTATTGTTCTTGTTGCTAGTACTGTGTTTCTCGTCAAACCACTTGGTAACCCGCCTCCCTCCTGCGGCTGGCTTTTAACTGTTGAGGAAATGGTTCCGGGTAAGCTCCAAATTCTTTACCCTCTCTCGAAAGATCATGTTAAACATTTACCTTCCAATTTCCCTAAATTTCTAGACTTGTCGAAGTATCAAATATCACAAGTCGATAAAAGCTATGGCTTAAAGTATGATAGCGATAAAGTAGACGTACCGGGCGTTCGTCGAGTAATTCTCTGTTCTAAATCTAATGTCATGGTGTTATATGGGGGAGGTACTCTTATTAGGTTGAGTCTGAAAAAAGGGCATTGGAGATTCGTGCGGTACAGCATCGTCTCTCCGTTCTCTGATGTGATCAGTTACGGTAGAGATAATGTTCGAGCTATTGATCGTATAGGAAATGTTCATGTTATTGATCACAAGGCGGCCAGGGTGGTTAAGACAATTTCGCCTAAGTCACTACTTAACGGGGCTGACGGAATAATGTTCCTCAGATCAAATGAGGATCTTTACGTAGCAGCCTGTGTTCAGAGTGACAACAGTTTCATGGCGCGTGAGTTAATTATTTACCGTCTTGATGAAGTGAAACCAGAATTGATCAATGTCAGCTATGACAGTTATTATCGGAGGGTTCTGTTTGTAAGCTGTGATTGGAGATTTTTTCTCTATGAACATAATATGGATCTTCGCCATAATTTACCTAAGCAAAAGAAGCCACAGGAGAAAGGGAGAGAGAAGGTGAAAGGGGATTATGTGATTTTTGCCGAAAATTTATTTCGTGGTTGTTATGGCTTCTACAATAAGGTTAGTTTGTATGGAACAAGTTTATCGCTTGGAATTGGTGTCTTCTTCTTTGATAAAGGCGATGAAGAGTATTGGGTTAAAGAGCCACATTGTACTAGTACCACCGTTGCTGTGCTGTGGCCGCCTCCTGCCTGGTTCTGGCCGGATACTTACTCGTCAAGCAGGTAATATCCAGATTCCTGTCTCGAAAGTGAATTTCATGATCATACTTGACAAATATACTCCATGTGGAACGCAGTTCACAGTATGATGTTCGAAATATACTAATGTATTTGCTAACTAGTGAAGTCCTCGGGATTTCATTTTCTGTAACCATGCAGTGATGATGACGAAGATGTGGATATCCAAAACCACACACCTTGCAACAGAAAACATTTATTGTCTTTCTGCACAGTAGATGCCTCTACTAGCTTTGTTCCTCCAAACAAACAAGGTACTCTTTCCAAAGATCGTCACATTAAAAGTACCGCGCTTTTATGGTTGGTGTAAGAGGGACTCGCGGAGTAGCCGCATTCCAAGACTGACCAAATACATCTTGCACTTTATCCCCTCCAAACTGAAACCTGACTAATTTTGCTCCGAAATCTTACTTTCTGACTCTGCTAATGCTTTCCTTATGCTTCATTCCTGACTAATTTTGCTCCGAAATCTTATTTTCTGACTCTGCTAATGCTTTCCTCATGCTTCATTCCTAATTGATTCTTGTCTTTGATTTTTAGTATCAGAAGCAAACTTCACAGCTGTTGAAAGTTCTAATACTGTAACAATTCAGGTATAGATCAATGACATTCTTATATTTCATAGGCGCACTCGACCATATCGGGCTATCCAAAATTATTCTTGTATTTGCAGGACTCGAACCAAAACAGTTCAAAAGCGGTGTTCGAAGGAATCAACGTCAAGTCAAATCTCATCCCAACTCTACAAAAAATGTGGGGAAAATATGGTAACATAATAGAAGGAAGCACAATCCGAAATGCAGACATAATAGCAAGTGCATTAGAGTCATTAGCAACAACCGTGATCATTCTACAGTCTAACTCGGGACACTCCTTGAGTAAAGCTCAAGCTGATTACATGAGCTTTGCCTTAAGTGACTTGCAGCAAATGAACTTCAATGTAAATTGGTTAGTATCCTTTGTCGAGAAGGCGATTGCTGTTCACAAAAGCAGGCCATTGGTTAATGCTTTAAAGGATTTCGACAAGGTTAAAGCTCAGGCTGAGGAAATGAAACTGAAGGTTCTTGATGAATTAGCCAAATTGGATGAAGTGGAAGAGGATATGGTATTCGTCTCCGAGAGACTTTCGGGCCTAAAGTTAATGGATTTTAACCAAATTTTAGGGGATGAGTTATGTTAGTTATTTGATCTCACTTAGCCTCGGATTTCGGTGTCGTATGCTTTCTGTATTGCTTTTGTGTTCTTTGTGACTTAGGTAAAATCTAAGAATGTTTATGGATTAGACGATGATTGCATTGGTTTACTCCTAATGCAGGTATGTACTATGATCCAACTGTCTCTTAACAATTACCCACTCCGTCTCAATCATTTGTTTACCTTTAATTATAAAATGTCTCACCAAGAATAAAAAAACGTAAACAATTGATTGTGATAGAGTAGAATACACACATTAAGGATCTTCAATATTCAAAAATTTTCACAAGTGTTGCTACAGTTTACTGTAAAACAAGTTGTATGCTCATAATTACTATTTTTCGATACATCTAAGATTTAAGTAAGGTAAACAAATAATGAGACACCCTAAAACGGAATAGGTAAACAAATGAACGGGCGTAGAGAATAGATAACTATCAGATCAGTAAGATTTTATTGCGGTGAGTTAATTGCATAGACTTTCAATTATCTGGTTACTGTAGTTTGCAGGATGGTAGGAGTTCAGGACTTGTAGTTAAAACCGTTAGAAACGGTGCAATTTAGGTTCGGAATTTGACTAACCAAATTAATAGCGATTCATTGAACCGAACCGTTTTTGAACAGCCGTAGACCTTCCAGTATCTACTACTCCCAACATCCTGCAAACTACAGTAATCAGATATAGTTGAAAGCTTATGCAATTAATCACAGCAATAAAATATTACTGATCTGATAGCTATCAACTTCACATTTACATTTGTAATTAATTACTTTCCCTCATCTAAATTTATTACTGCTTGCTTATATTTACTTCCTTGAGTTGATAAACTCTTATCATAAACCATAAAAAATTGTCATTTCTTCCTAGTAAAAGTAGAAGTAAAAAAACAAAAATGAAGCACTGTAAATTTAAAAGAAACAATGTAGATAGCCGCAGGTGTTTCTCATGGTCCAACCTTCCTGGAAAAACCATCCTCAAAATTTCCAAAAAACTCGAAACTAGAGACGACATTCTTCGATTTAAGCAAGTTTGCTCGAAATGGCGTAAACGTTCTCTTACACCCCCTACAAACTTGTTATCCCTTAACTTACCTCTTCCTCAAACCATAAAAAATAACTCCAAGGCATTTCCGTTTCACGATTCCAAAAGCCCGTTAGTTCTTCGAGTGAGTAACATTTATCTAATCACGCCTTATCAAGATACCGTCAATGATCAATCTCCGTGGATGGTCATGGCCGAGGAGTTAAACCCGGGAAAAATCAAAGTTCGACATCCTTTGACAGCGAAAAGAATTAAAAATTTCCCACCTTCCTTGGATATGAACCGGTTCAAGCCTTTAAAACTCGCGCAAGGGTACAACTTTAAGTCCTCGAACTGGGTTCACAAGGTATTACCCTGCTCGAACTCTGCCTCTTCTGTACAAGAAGTCCTGGTGTTGTATTTCCAGGGCATTTTAGGAAAAGTTTCCTTAGATGTAAACAATGATGACGATGTTTGCGAGGAGGAGGAGGAAGAGGAGAAGCTGTCGTATAGTTGGGAGAACTTCAAGGTGCGCCAAGGTGGCAAATATTCGTTCCTGTACTTGGATGACGTGACAAGGTTCAGGAACAAGAACTACGGGGTGGATCGGAAGGGGAGGTTGTACATGTTGGACACGGAATCAATGTCGATGTCAAATACAATTGTCCTAGTTTCGGAACCTATTTACAAGGGTGATCACCGTAGATGCAGAAGGACGCGACTGGTGGTGGACGCGGCATCAGAGGAGCTCCACTTAGTTGTTCGAGAAAATGTTCGAGTGGCTCATAAAGTTAGGTTTAAGGTGTACAAGCTTAACGAAGAAAGGAAAAGGTGGGATGTTGTCGAGAATATAGGGCGCGAGAGAGTTTTGTTTGTCGGGACTGATCATTGTTTCTTTGCACTGGCTCGGCATTTTCCAGGGTGTGATGGGAACTCCATAGTCTTTGCATCTCACTGTTTTACGCAGTATACTGGCCGTGATGCTCCCGATAACTCTTTGTTTGACGATCAAGAAACAGAAGTTGGTATGTACCGGTTTGGGGAAGGAGATAACTTTACGTTGCTATCCTGGACGTGCCCTGAATTTGCCGGAATTATTTGGCCTCCACCAACTTGGTTTTGTACCAGGTATGAGTGTATGACTGAAAGTTCATATTCCAAATATCGCTATAGATGAAAACCGTAAAATTTATGATTTACAGTATTTTCTTTATATTTTTTTGTTCTGAAAGGGAATGCAAGGAAGAGACAGAAGACGATGATGCGACTCACCAATCTGCGAAAGAGGGCAATAGTAGCTCTCATCAGTGCCTCCCTGATGCTCATGCTGAAGGTCTACTGTCAGGGTCATCATCAAGTGAAACTGAATGCAATGACGACAACAACAACAACAACGATGTTGAGATGCTAACAGATTTCCCTGACAGAGATGAAGAGATGGATACAAATTCTGATGTTGAGTCAGAGGAACATTTTGCCCTGCCTTTGCTTGGGTTCGAGGAAGAAACTATGTGCCGTGTGACAATGGATGATCAGACGCGTAAACATGGTAACTCCCGCACCACATTGATCCCCCCGGCTTTATTCTTTATCTCTGACTTGACCTGTAATGCACCTCCTTATGGATTTTTTTTTTTACACAGAAATTGTTAGCTGCGCGATCTTTTTCTATACATGCCTATGTTCTCTAATCCTGTATTATTCAATATTTGACCAGATATCACGGGAAAGAAAGTCATTGATGCCAATAGAACGCGTGGGACTCCTTCATTCTCATCGGTAAGCATGCCTTTTTACGCTGGTGTTGCGTGATAGATGGAAATAAGTTGTCACTAGGTAGGATTGAGTTTCGCTACCATTATCTCACGTGCATTTCAGATGTACGCTTGAAATGCACGAGAGATCGACTAGGTGAAACCCTGTCTATGTCCATTACAGGTTCATCAAAACTCCTAAACTGACCCGACCTGAACCCCAGAAGAGCAACCTGAAGTAAACCCGAGCTTTAATTGACCTAAACTAGTAACAAC
>JAGPOY010001155.1:2778-20690 GCA_018983105.1 Silene uniflora
CAAAAGATAGGCCAAGCCCAAACAATTACTCTTCACCCACACGAATCGAAATTGTTTTCAGTTGAACAAAATCCAATTGAAACTTCCGACTTTTAATGAAGAGAATAAGGCCTAAAAAGAATTTTGAATTGGTGCTTTGAGTGCATAGAGTTCTCACAACAATCTCGATAACAACATAAACAAGAGCAAGTTCATGAACGACTATCAAAGTGTTGGAAGACACATTTAGTCGATAATAGTAATCACTACTATGCTAATTCTCGAAAGAGTAGATATTTTTCACATGAATAGATACAAGGTGCCTACAAGTTTATCCTCTCCAGTCTTAGCATTATACAAAAAACTAGCGCCTAGCCTCTGATTTACAAAACAAGAAGCCGGGGTAAAGTGGATATGAAAAGAAACTCTAGCGCCAGAAAATACCTTAAGCTCAGAGATAGAAAATTTAAGCACGATTGGTATACTGCCCGGTTCTTGTATCAATCATGATCTCATCACCAACATTTATGAACAAGGGTACATTCACGACTGCTCCCGTGTCAACTGTGGCCGGTTTTTGCCCACCTATATCACGTTATAGCCACACCATTTTAACCAAATAAAATTCAAAGTAACAAAGGCAAAATTAACTTAAAAAAATGATTTAGTTACAAGAGAAATACCACTACAAATTTTACGGTGTATTTATGTCGCAACTGTTTTGTTCAGCCAGAACAATCATTTAAACAATAATAAGGATATTTGATGTTGACTGAGCAGTTCATACACTTAAAATAAACATATTATAGTAAGAAGTATAATGTCCAGTTTGTGCTTGGTCATGACACTCATGAGTTAATGCAGCGTGTTGGAAGCATTTTGAAGCTGATATAATCTAATATTTGTCGTAAAATTACATTACACGCTTACAGCAGCTAAAAACTCGGTTGGTTCCGATTAAACTACGTTTTTAATAATCTATGATATGATTTATGATGTGGAAGAATGCCCGAGCTTGAAAATTTGACGATTTGAAAACTACTCTGTAACAGACAAGGGATGAAGAAAGGGCGAAAGGGTAAAAATCCAAGACAATTATCTGTCAGTGGAATCTAGGGAAATTGCAAAATACCAATAGACAAGAGTGAGGTTAAAACATTAGGTTGTATTTAGTAGGAACTAATCACAATTACAAGGTACTGGATCTCATTTAGTAAAGGAAGTTAATGAAGGAAACAGAAAGAAGAAAGGTCAATGAAAAAAATTACATCTCTTGATGTAATAACCAATCGTTTATGCTAAGTTGTGTAAATACAGTTATATATCAAGCACAAATAAGATCACTTACCTTGTGCGGTGTCGCCTTTGAGCCCCGGATCAGTCTCTACAACCTTGAGTTTCACAATCATAGGCAACTCCAGATCGATAGGCTGCAAGCAGTTCAAAAGAAAATTAGTTCGAAAAGATAATTGAAGGTTTTATTTCTACTCATTTCAAAAACAAGTGGTGTGCAGTAGGGGTGCTAGTCGTGGACCTAGAAAATTTGTTTATGGGGTCCAGATGAATATTAGTTATGTCATTATCATACATAAATCATACTCCTCAGATTTGAAAACTTTTCGATGCTACAAATGGGATATGGCCAAAAAAATGTTTTACACTATCTTGGAACCCATGTGTTCTACATGGATCAGCCGATGGAGGGTGGAAGTGGAGGGAAGAAATGTGTACGATTTACCAGAGGAAACTCTGATTCTTAGATTAGTTTTAAACGCCTGCTTGTTTAAGAAAACAGACAGAGGTTACACGAATTTACACACATCACAGCGACTGAATGCACAAGTCATAACTAATAAGGCTTAATAATTACTTTGCCGTTCCAGAATAGCAGAATGCAGTCCATGCCTTCTTTCAGCCACTTTGTCTTATCACCAACATCTTTCTCATTGAGCCTATATTCCTCATATGTAGTCTGCAAAATGACAAGTACTTGGTTCAAAGCCTAAATTTAACCAACCAAATAAAATCTCGGGGACAACTCTAAAGAGTCTAAACTTACAACTCAATCATCCTAAAAAATAAAAATAATAATAATAACATGAAACTGTAGGAATGAAGAGGGGCTATACTTGAAAAAATGTATACACGTCTTTGGAGTGTTAAATAATAAATATACAGAAGCCCTCTAATAAAAGTTGGCGAAACAAAATAAGACAGGATAATTTAAGGATTAAATATTATAAATGTAAGGCGCCTATTTGGTGAAACAGGATAAGGGAACAGATGGAATCAAGTAGATTCTTCCAACTTCTCTCCTTCCTTAATTAAGTAACAGGAAAACAACTAAAAAATTATGAGAAAACGCAGTCCGTAAATATATCTTTGATGCAGGGAGAACGATGAACCTTGGGGGAGACTAATTATATGGCTGACGAGGGGCAATAGTTGTGTTAAAGTGTGAGACAAAGAGGACTTTAGGTTTTCCGATAGAAGATTCAACTGAAAAGGTTCTTAGATCATTCTATTTTGCCTCAACTGTTTTCTGATTCCAACTGCCATCTAACAGTTACTTTGACATTCTATGTTAAAGCCGAGTGTATGTCACACGCAGGTACATATCCAAGTGTCCGACTCAAATAATAGTATGTATGTCGCACACGGGTAATAGTTACTCCGCCACACTACGCTAAGCATAATTTAAATCTCAGCTATGACATTTATTCAAGAAACTACAACTAATTAGGACAGATTCTATTTATTCTGGAATTTAAGAAATATTTAACAGCACGACAAGATCTGCAACACAATAGCGACCAATGAGCTAATCTGATTTACACATATCAGAGGTTTGTCATGTGATGACACTCACACACAATAATACGTTTAGTAGAAGGTTCAGAGTACTAGGAATAAATATTGGTCACATTAACATCACAATTTATAAAACTTAATGAGAGAAATGTTAAGAGAGAATTCAGAACAAATGTGGTCGCATAGTGCCACCCGTACATCACTGTTAATTCAGCATATGTTATGTATAGAAGTAGATCAGCTCTTACTTGAAAACACAATCAAGAGTAGAGGGGGGCAAGTTTTTTTATACAACAACAACAACAACATCAGAGCCTTATTCCCAAATTGATTTGGGGCAAGTTTTTTTATAATTGTGACAAAATTACAACATCCATAGGTAAGGAAGGAGAAGAAGAACCATACATTATCCATGAATACGAACAAAGAGCCATCTTTATAGGTAAATTGCTTTGTTTCTTTGGATATATTTGCTTCAACTACCTGTAAATCTCAAATCCATAAGAAGCTAAGAGACTTTAGAATTTATAAGGGTATAGATCATACAATTCTGAAAGCTACCACGAGTACTTCGTAAAGTAAGACAAAGACAGTTCATAACTATGATATCCATGCACATGAAACCAAACCTTGACCAACATTGTAATTAAATAGAAAGAAGTTTATCTCAAACTTTTCATCTGCTTAAGCATGGATATAACAGTAATGAGTAACGCAAACAACTACTCGTCGTGCCACACATAATTTTGTATAGGCCAAATGTGGTTGGAACTTTGCTCAAGTATTTGTCTTTTGCATTTAGTCTGTTAGAGCTTTTTTTTTCTTTCCATTTTCAGTGGAGCCAAAGGCTCGCTGTTTTTAGCTATGGAAATTGGAATATTATATAATCACGCAAAATGGCTCACTACTCACTACATTGTGTATGCTTCTTTATTACAGTATGAACTATGAAATAGCAGTACATGGAATCATGGGGCCATTTTCGATTAAGTTCTCTAATCATTTCCCTTCAAGAACATAGAGAAAGGGCAAAGATGGGTATAAAATCCAGATAACACCACACGAAAGAGCATACCGAACTACCAGCACGAAATGTCTTTTCCACAGTGTTCCCAGTCACATAATTGCGCATCTTAGTCCTCACAAAGGCGGCCCCTTTTCCTGGTTTCACATGGAGAAACTCTGCAAATTGTCCGAAGGGAAAAGACTTAAGTTTGTTACCTTACAATTTAAGAGCGAACTTGCCGAAGATTTTTAAGCAGATGAAAGAAGCAAGTATCAGTGACAGCATGTTTAACAGTAAGGTTACACTAGCCTACGTGATAAATGCCAGAAAAATCCACGAGCTCACTTAAATAATCCTACTATACATCATCAAGCCATCCATATATTCCACTCCCTGCGTCCCAGTCATTTGTTTAACTTTGGATTTGGCACAAAGACCAAGGAGAGGGGAGTGGACCATTTATGAGTGGTGTTATTGAGTGACAAGTGGACAAGAGGTTCTCAGGATGATCAAATTTCCCTTGAAAATTATTCCCAATATAGAAAGGTAAGCAAATGAATGAGACACCCATACATGGAATAGGTAAACAATGACCGGGACACAGGGAGTATTTGTTACTTTGTCTTTTCACTTCTCTTGTGACCTTTTATCGGTCAATTGAAAAGTTGTTCATGGCCCATCCCACCCTATGGCTCCGCCTGGAACTGAAGAGGGAATGTACACTGCATTTTCTAAGATATACATAGGTCTTCTCTTAACCAATCTAAAGCCTGCTAGCCGCCTATTCATTGAACCCAAAGTTCACGCTATTTCCGCCCCATGTCTAGTCCAAGCCGGCATTTGATCATCTTAGTCCTCTTACTATTCACTATTTAACCTATTTCAGATTGATCAACTAGCAAACCTTTCCAAGGCTCAAACCCTAATTTAAGAAAGAACAACCCTTTTGGCAATTAAATTACTACTCCTTAACTATTAAATGCAACCTATACTCCAAAATGGGGTCCTAAAACAACTACTTCCTACAGCATTTGACATATATTGTTCAATGATCGAGCCGAGCATCGGGTTAAGAACCGAACATTATGGTGAATCAGAATCAAACTACAGCAACAACCCATTTCAATTAAGTTACTTAGAATTCCCAATTCAAAGTTAATTATAAACTGAAATAAATATAAAAATAGAAAAATACCCATAATTCTCCAAGGAGCTCCATCAACTTCAAGATTAATGCCAACCTTAATATCATTACTAGTTAACGCATATATCTCTGCAAAATTAAAATTAAAATTAAAAAAATTCAAATTAAAAACTACCCATTAACAGTAATACTCATAATTCATGGATAAGTTTGCAAAAAATGTAGAAGAATTGAAGAAAAATATGAATCGTAAGAAATGCAGAAAGAAAGGAGAATTACTGGAGAATTTGGTGCGGCGAGGTAAGACAACAGAGTGACGGAGACCAGAAATGGAGGTATTAGATGAGAAGGAAAGTGAAGATGAACGGATGGATGAGGAGAGAGAAAGCTTAGTGGAGGTGATTCCCGCCATTGTTATTGGCAAGAAAATGAGAAAAGAGATAAGGAAGCTTGGTTTTCACAACAGTGTCTATTACTTGGGCTTTTTGCTTGGGCTTTTTGCTTGGGCTCTTGTATTGTTATCAGCCCATGCCATTTGTTTTTGCGCTACGGACTCCCTCCATCCAAGTGCTCCACTTTGTGCATCATTTTTTGGGTTTTTCATTTCTGGGTGCTGTCTGCTGTTATTCGATATTAGTCGTTAGTTTCGATTTGTCGATAATGTTTGGGTTAGGGGTAATTTGGGAAGTTTGTTAAACATTGTCGATGATTATTCGAAGTAATATGTCGATGACGAATATCGATTGGGTTTTTTAAGAGCAGCCAGTTATGTCATAAGATCGTTTATGGTAGGATGAGTTTAAAATTCACTTAGTTAGAACTTTGAAGTCAATGTTTAAACTTAATAATCTTATTTTGGATTTTTTGACAATCTAATAAATAATAGGGATAAACTTATTTAGTAAAGCGAGGCTTAGGTGAGACATGACGACTCGTATAACGTGTTTAACGGACGAGACACGCCATCTCCGCTAGCATGTCTTTGTTGGTTTTTTTTTTTTCATCTTTTATATATGAACTTTAAAGTTTATGAATCTTACACTAAGATGAAGTGGGTAGGAATTAATTCAGTTTTGTATACGTACAGTAGAACAAATATGTCACAAGAAAATGAAAATAATGGGAGATATAAGACACAAAGTGAGACTCGTGAGCTCAATTCGCATTTAATCCCAAAACACTTATTAAAAGATAGAAATAATTTTTTTTTGGCAGCAGTAAAAAAAAAAGAGAAATAATTTTTAAAAAACAAAAATTATCCTCTATAGAAGATAATGAGTTTGAAGTTGAGATACACAATACATGATAGAACGAGCTATTTATTAAAATGTACTTGAGTATTTCATTCGGAGTAGACGAGATAAAACATATGCTTTTGTCTTCCTTGTGACGGGCATATCCGTCACAAGCTTGCGACATGTCAACAACTACCCATGTGGGTAGATGAGAGTGATGAGACAAAACATATTGCTACTCTTTAGGCATTTTGCTTTTGTCTTATCTACCCCCATATGGGTTGTATTTGATCCGTCACAAGCTTGCGACGGATATATCCGTTATAAATGAGAATTTGTGTTTCATTTGATCATATACGTTAGGGATTTTGAGAAGTTGATAGAGTCAATAGGAGCTTATTCTATATAACAAATGATAAAAAAAATAATAAAAAAATTGATTAGCTAGAATGACATCATTTGACGTAATTATAATTAAAATAATAGAGCAAAAAACCCTAAAAGGGAATAAAAAGAGTAGCAATCAAAAGGTAGCTCCATGTAAATGTCAAAGCAATAATCGAATTGTTAAGTATTTAGAGAGTAGAATAAAAGCAAAGACAGAATCCGTCCATAAAATGAGATGCCACAAATCACAATGAGTAGTTGACTACTTAAATAAAAATAAAATGTACCAATTGCTGATTAGACAGGTAAGCGCGCGCACCTGGCTATTGTGGATCGACGTAGAGAATGTATGTATGTCTTAATATTCAAGTTAGGTACAAAACCTACATTCCATCATGATCTCATATCCTCCTTTGCATGACGTTGTCTTCTTATTTCCTAAGGAGACTCGTAAATCAGTTGGTCTTTTGAAAGACAGTTTCCATAAACCTTTAAAAAGTCCAAAGTTGTGTTAGTGTTCTTGTAACAGTACTTAAATTTTTGCTTAAGGGCGAAAATATCTATCTTAAAACTTAAATCAAAGCAAATAGATATCAAATCATATGATAAGTTGTTTAGAAAATGTCAAAAGTTTTGTTACTTATAATCACATCATGTGATAGTATTTGGATCCGTTTTAAAGAGAAAACGAAAACTCCCTTTTAAACAAGACTTAGATGGTGTTTGGCTACATTTAAAAACTGTTTTTTAACTACAAAAGTAGAAATGAGGCCAAACACTAATTTTTAGTATATAAACAGTTTTTTTAAGCGTTTTTTTTTCCAGAAACTAGCCTCTAGAAACAGAAGTAGCAAATTGCTGTTTCTGCTTCTATTTCTACAAAAGCTTTGTGAATTTTGTGAATATTCTTTAATAATGTCACTATTAAATAATAAGATATCTCCCTTTTAATTTTATAAAAGAAGTATTTTCATTAATCCTCCCTCTCGTATTCTACTCTCTGCACAATTAAATTGTTTCATTCTTTTTATATTTTTATTATATCAATGTCTTGTTAATTGTTATGTAAATGTTACTCGTATTATAGTTATAATCTTCCACAAATTATTATATTTGTTTTACAATGATTTTACCGCACTTGTTTTACATTTTTCTTAATATTTGTTTGTATGATGGTAAATTCTAAGTCAAGGTGTACGCATAGTTGAATAATTACAAAACTTTATTTTAATTTCAAAAATATACAATAAGTTTTTAATTGAATTACGACTATAAAAATATTATGAAGGAAATGTAAATTAATTTTAAAAAAACTAGTTAGGCCAAACATGTAAATTAAAACTAGTAAAAGACAGTTTTGTAAAATTTTGGCCAAACACGAACAGTTTTGCGGATAAGTAGTTTTGGAAAAACTCGTTTAGAAAAGCAGAAGTTCTTTTTTATAAACAAGGCCAAACATGCTCTTACTTTAATAAGTAATAATGTGAAAGTAATTTATAATTACCCACTTCCGACAATAGAAAGAAAAGATAATAAATAAATATTGAAAATATTAGTTTTAGTTTACAATATCTTATGATCATAAGATTGTCTTATATAATCTTGTAAAAGTATTATTTTTGCATGCAAGATTTATTCATGTTTGAATAGTTAAATATAAATCAAGTAAAGTTTAAAAAAACATACTCCCTCCAAGTCTGCCTATAGTTCCCATTTTTCTATTATATGTGAGGAGTATTATAATGAAGGAATGAAAATGAGATGGCGCCACCCGGTGGCACCCAAATTCGGTGCCACCGGGGACATTCTTGTAAATTACGTATAATTTTTTTTTCTTCCAGCTTTTAAAAATGTAAAATCAAACAATTTAAAGAAGGGTAAATGGGTAATATTGATATCTTATTGAATTTGTCGAGAAACAAACTGGCAAAATCATCTTCGCAATTGAATTTGCGGGTGCTGCTTGCTGCGAATTAGTTGGTAGATGAACCAAAATTTTTAAAATTGAAAAGTTTTGAAGTTTAATTGTATCATCCAATTCTTACGGCATAAATGACCCACATAATCTTTGCCCAACATCATCAATTTCAAAATTGACGGATATGATTGAGATCATAAAAGTCATTTAAATCCATTCAGTTAATATGTGATGATGTGAATGACATTTTGTAAGTATAATTACGAGAATAATTCATTGATGCTGCAACAAATAAAAGGAGTAAGGAAGGAGACAATGTTGTAATTACCTTGCTAACCTTCTCTAGTTTAGGGTTAGTTAAATTATAAATTTATTTTTAATAGTTTAATTTATTTTTTAATTAAGGGGGCACTCAATTTGAGTGCCACTCGGTGGCGCACTGGCGCTCTATCATCGTCTATAATGAAAGGGGAACTATAGGCAGACTTGGAGGGAGTAACAACTTTCTCCTGGGTTTTTTAGGTGGGTCAAATTTTGTAAAATTAGCGATTATTTATCTAATGTTTAATTTAGGTGTGAATTTACTTACATTTTTTTTTAATCAGGCTTAATATCAAGTTAACGTCGAACAATCAATTTTAGTTAATCACTATTAGGTATTAACAGGTCATAAGTCATTGGACGTGCATTAGTTTCAGTGTGCTGCAACGTTGATTAGTCATCATGGCACTCAATTGAAAGCATGAACGTTTGAGTCATGACCACGCATCTGATTTCATCATGACATAACCTTTTCCATGCACCTTCTCTTTCTCTAAATTGGACGACAAAGAGAATGAAACATGCATGATGCACCTCACCTTATCCGCCTCGTAACCCATCAACACTTAGATTAATTGATAAATGATCTATCATACTCCGTATTAGTTTTATCTTAATCAGAGGCCTTAAGTTCAACCTCTAGAAATACAGTGTTAAGACTCATGAAGATATTGGTTTTACTGTTTTACAGTCCTAGTGATCCTACTCGACTCAAATCCGGACTAAACCAAATGATATAGAAGTATAGAATGAAGATTGCTCTTACTTAGAGGATTAGAACCTAATCTCTAAAAATTGCATTGTCACCAACGTTTTAACCACTAAACTTCATTTTTAATAAACAATTAAAGTTATTAAACAAGCACAAATAAATGGAATAAACTATTTAAAAAGGTATGGGAATAATGGGATGAATGTTCTAATTAAGTGGAATATTGCATATTGATCACGTAAAAGGACGAAAAGTGGAAATGAAGCAGCTTGTGATATTATCGTTGTATGAAGACAAATACGCTTTGCCGCTTTTATCCCTTAATCTAAAGGTCTTGAGCACAAAGCAACAAAGCAATTGAGGGGCATGTACTCTAGATATTGTTGTTGCCCTAATTATCTTATTATTGGTGGGATCATTACTTTAAATATCCGTCTTAATCATTCTAATCGTTATCATATCTTGCAATATCTACACGATTGTTATATATGTTCTACATTAATCATTAATTATTTTATCCTCAAAGTCAATTAGATCGGAGCTAGCTAGCCTAACTTAAGTCGACGTGAGAAATTCGATTCGGTCTTATAGCACTCGGAAAATCGATGAACTAATATCGACACTACCATTCCTTGATTCGTTATACTCAAGTCTGATTTAATTTGAACCAACCCGATAAATAACTAAGTCAAACTTCACGTTAATCAAAATATGAAATCATCAATCGAATTTGATATGAGTCCATTATATAACAGACGGTATTCTACCTCGGCCCCCAATGATTTACTTGATCATTTGGTAATAACGACTATGACCAAACCCAACTCGATTTGAGAGTTGGACTAGCTATAATCATACTAAACTCGATTATAGGATTTACGTTTAACACGAATCCGATGAAATCCAATACATTTGAGTCGCCTCGATCCAATCTAAAAACAGACTTGAGGGCATGGTTGCGTACCTGGCTACGTACCCCATGCTAAGTGATAGAGCATGAAGAAGACGTTGTCTTGACGAATTAAAAATTGTTGAATTCTTACGAGAATATCTCTTATCCTCCACGGAAAATCTAAATATGTTTTTATTAATTCTATGGTTGAGTCAACTACAATAACAGGTAGAACAAAAGTTCAAGTACCTGGTCGCCCGCAAATAGAATTGTACTCCGTACTTCACAATATTCGACTGCATTTTTTTTAATTTTCTCTTCAATTATTAACATATACATGAGGACAATAAAAAAAATACAAGTGATAGCGATCACTATATATTCGATGATGCTCTTACGACGTTTGACAATTTAAACAACATAAATTTTCATTTGTGACGGACAGTACCGGTCACAAGCTTGCATTGTGACGGGCTCAAAGAGACTTACTGATCAAACAATATAATTAATCCAGTAGGACATAAAACGATTGAATATATGGACGTAAAACGATTGAATATATTTTTGATGTAAAATTGGTTTTATTTTAGGGAAAATGATTACTGTAAGTTATACTTGTTGACCTTTAGAATTGGTGTTTTTGGGTGGTTGTTATAATTAATGGTGGTGATGAGTGTTTTGTATGGAGGAGGGGAGGTCTGTCGGAAATTTGGTAAGGGCGTTAGCGAGGGAAGGTGTATTGTCGGCGTCGGATGGCTCTAGGGCAGGTGGCATGTCTAGCAGTGGTCGTCTGGAGGAGGTTGATAGTGGGTGTTGGTGGTGGGTGATCTTTGGGTTGGGAAGGGATTGAGATACTTACTTTGTTTCAATCATTTGTTAACTCGAATTATCCCTTATAATTGAACCAATCTAGTCCAAACCCGGAAAAAACCAGACGTAAAGGGTTCCGGGCCAGGTCTACTCCTAACTAAGTTGGTCTCGAAGCTAGTTTGAGGTAAGGGGTTGTGCAATGTCCGGGAATATCGTTTTGATCTGGTCCATTTCGGTGAAAAATAAACACCCCTAACTCTACCTTGTGGGGGTGAGGTTTAAGAATGTAGAGAAGTTTGGGAGTAATGGAAGGGGGAAGGGATCCTTATTTTAGTTCTATTAACCTCTAAACCTTTTATATTTCACGTTTAAGTTCACATAACCTATCTCAAATCCACCGTTATAGACTACAATTTCACCATTTTAATTTCAACAATTCATCATTCCACCAATAAATCAAGAGGTAGTTATTTATCTCCAATACAACAAGTACGCTATTTAACTAACTACAAACTACTAAATTCAAAAAAAAATAAAAAAAAAAATAGGTAAACAACAATGATAATTAATCAGTAACGGCTTGTTTGGTTCCCATGAAATGCTTAAATTAAATAATGCTTTTTGGTTGCGAAATTCATGGGAAATAGAACTTCCAAGGAAGTCTACGACCATGTGCAATAGAGAGGAGCTTCCCTTTCCTCCTATTTTTTCATTCTCCCAATATATTTATGACACCTTAATTTGTTTTTCATTTAACTTATTTTTCATTATTATCATCATCTTCCTTAAATATTCTTTTATTTTTTACTACAATAGAGTGGATTTTCTTAATTTTTTTTCTTAATTTAAATAATCACCAAACTTAATAAATAAATAAATAAATAAATTATAAAACACATACCAAATAATGGTTGGGTAGAGGGCACAAGGTCCCAGATTAGTTTTCCTCTAAAATTAGAGGAAGAAGCTAGCTAACTTCCTCTAACTAAGAGGATGCATACGAGAGATCTCGCAATAGAAAGGACCTCCTCTTAGTTGAGAGAGAGTACTAAGAGGAGGGGAAATACTCTCTATTGTACTTTGTGCATGAGCATACATAGAGCATCCTCTTAGCACTCTCTCTCTCATCTAAGAGAAGGTTCTCTCTATCGTAGAGTATACATAGAGCATCTTCTTACTAAGTGAATGTTCACTATTTCCTCTAAAATTAGAGAAAAGTAGAACATTGGCCCTTGTGAAGAGTTAAGGATTCCAAATACCTAGGAGTTTAGAAATTAGAACTCTTGAATTACTCTTATAATGCACGTAAGTTTCGCACCTAAGATCATAATATCAACAGTGAATTAGAGACTAAATTAACGATGGAGCTTTGTTTGTATGTGTGGTATATTTTTTGGTAGCGAATCCAATGCATTTGGAATGTTGGACATATAATTTGTATAATCTTTCCCTCTTCAAAGCATTCGCATCGACTAATGAACCACTAATGTCTATACCATTTGAATTACTCCTGCATCATTAAAAGAACACCGGAATTAATAGAATGTAGGTAAGCGACAAGGGAACAATGGTACAAAAGTGATCACAAGGAACAAGTGCAGGTACGTAACAAGGGAACACTGGTACGAAATTGATAACAAGTATGGCTCCATAATTGTTAATTACCATCATCCTAATTTGTTATCTCGAGATCAACTTCCTCAAACGGTATCTAATCATCTTCGATATTTGAAATCATCGCCAGTGCTAGTTAGTAGTTACAAATTACAAGGTAAACAAAAGGGTTTTTTGTCCAAAGATATCTAATATTTAGGTCACTTTGCGCCAATGTACCTAACATTAATTTTTTTGCCCAAAGGTACCTAAAGTTTTTATATCCTTTCTTAATAAGTACCAACTAACGTTTTTTTGTTAAAAAAGAAGTCAAAATTCCGTCTTGACTTAACAAAAATCATGTTTTTCATTCAAGTCGTATAATTGCAATTCATTGGTGAGGATGGAGATATAAGGTGGTCGGAATGAGCGGAGAGAAAATGTGGTGAAGTGGGGGAGTAAATATATTAAACATGAGTAGAGATGAGATAAATAGGTTAAATTATATGATTATTAATAGTTTTTAAGAAAGGGACTAAGGCGAGAACAAACAAATTCAGGTTTTTCGTCTAGTCAAGCCTTAAAGTTGAGTTTTTTGAACGGAAATTGTCTATTGGTACTTCTTAGCAAGTGAATTACAAACCTAAGGTACCTTTGGGCAAAAAAAATAATGTTAGGTACCTTGGCACAAAACAGCCTAAATGTTAGGTACCTTTTGACAAAAAACCCTAAACAAAATGGTTTGTAAAAAAAAGTTCAAAACGATTTGATCAAATAAATCATTCACTAATACCTTCTACTAATCGTCATTTTCTTCAACAACCATCTCAATTTCTTTGTAGGTATGATCAACCACAACCAAATTTTACGAAAACTAAACTTTATTGTGCAAAAAATGGTGAGAATAGGACAAATGAGATACAATCGGATCCGAAGACAGCTACCAGAAAAATCTGATGCATAATAATAACATATAAAATAAAGCAATGATAAACTAACCTTGTTCGTTTTCTATTACAAAGTAGGATAAAGGAGATATAAATCGATTTATTGTGCGTGAATCCAATAGTGAACTGTGTTTCTTGTCAATTGATTAAGGTGTTTAATGGAGTTTGACAGTATAATGTGAAGGTGGAGAAGAAACGTGGAAAATGAAGATGTGCTAGAGCAAAAATAGGAAAGGATTTCTAATACTCCCTCCGATCCAGACCAATGGTAACACTTACCTAAAATGGATGAACCACACCAATGGTAACATATCATATTTGGCATGAAAAATGACTAAATTACCCATACATCCACTACCTATTTACAACTTTAATATCCACTCACCACTCACCAACTACTTATTTAATCCATTTAAACTCATGTTGCCCCCAATCAAACTTTCCTACTTTACCCCTCACTTTTCCACCTTTTCTTAAATAACCACTTTTTCCCTATGTTACCATTGGTCTGGATCGGAGGGAGTAACATGTAACCGCCTAATTAGAGATTTTTTAATTTTTTTTTTTTTGCATAAATTAAGGAGGTAAAAATAATCAGGATTACCATATTAGTAAATGGTATTATTTGTATCCAATATAGCATTAATTAGGTCGGGCCGTATCTCACTAATTTACTGAGAGACGGTCTCTCCTAAGTTTTTGTGTTAAACCAATATTGAAGAAAGATTACAACTTGAATTAAAGGAAAATTGAGAGAGGAAAATATTTTAACTAGGGTTCTTGTTACAAAAGAGAGACTTTAAATACTCCATCCCATTCGGAATAAGTGTCCCATTGTGAGGATGACACAATAATTAAGGAAATGAGTTAAATAATATAAAGTATTGTAGTGGGGTGTGGTAATTGGAGAGAGGGAAGGTAATTGGGGTATTATTGTGAGTGAAGTGATTAAAATAAGTATTGTTAGACCATCTACAACAACAATAAGATCTATGCCTAAAGTTGATATTTTTACAATTAGTACCCCACAACAACAAAAAGAACTTATCAAAAAATGAGTTTTCCTGAAACTCATCATATCTAGATGAGTTTCACAAAAACTTGTTTAATGATAAGAACTTTTTATTGTTGTGAGGGGATGAATATGAAAATATCAACTTTCGAAAGTGGTCTTTTTGTTGTTGTAGGTGCTCACAATGAGAGAATGATTGTCTTTTATTATTCTAGTGGTCTAATTGACTTGAACTTTCCTTATTGTTGTTGTGTAAAGTTTTTGGAGAAAATATCATATTATGATAAAATGAGGTGGATAGACTAAGGGCCCACAAAAACAACAAAAAACTTTTTATTGTTGTGGATGCTCTTATATGGTGAGATGGGGTATTGTTGTGGGTTGAACAAATTAAAATAAGTATAAAACATTACCAAAAATAGACAATGAGACGTTATTGTGAATAGATGGAAATGGACAATAGGACACTTATTATGAATGGGAGGGAGTATAAACTAAGGTAGGTGTGTAGAATGTAAGAGAGTAGTAATATACTAGTCTAATAATAATAATAATAATAATAATAATAAACTCTTCTCAAACTCACTCATAATTTTTTAAACAAAACTCAAAAACTTTATTATAATGTTCAAAAACTATAAAACTGGTGGTAGTAAATCGGATGAATAATTCACTTACTGGTATAAATCATCCTCCAAATTCCATTATCACATTTTTCATTTTCTAAATTGGTCCAATACTCCCATTGATATACTTAGGCCTCGTTTGGTTGCCCCCATAAAAATGGGTGAATTGAAAAATCCCATGATTTGAAAAAATGGGAGATGTTTGGTTACCCCAAATCATGAGATTTTTTTTTTCCCATGAATTTTCAACTCCCACATAATAGAGGAATTTAATTACCTAGCCCCCTCTAGGTAATTGGAAACGCCTGTGTCAATTCAACTCCAAGATGTCAACCAAACGTGTTTTGGGTAATTCACATGAATTGTCCAATTCATGTGTTTTGCAAAATCATGGGAAATTAACTCCCGCATGGCAACCAAACGAGGCCTTAGTCTCTCTGCATACGGGCCATTTTGATCAGATATAATAAGACGAGATTTTATAACCATTTTACAGTCATATGAGACCATTATTAAAAAACAAGTTACCATAAACAACGGTGACACTGGTTACATTCTTACATTAACCATAAAATGATCACATATACATATATACCCGTCCGAGACAAGAATTGAACGTATGTGACAAGAATGTAAATATAAATATAATAATCAATAATCAAATTAAAAAACCTTAAAAAACCCTCATAATTGGGAAAGAGAGAAAAAAAAACAAGGAGGCAAGCCAACAACACCAAAGTGAAAGAAAGAGTTGGGCAATAGTTGAAGTATATATCAAATCTCACCTTAAAATCGTGCATGCAATTTATATTTTTCTCTTTCAATCCCTTTCTTTTATTTTTCTCTTTTATTCCATTCCTGCATGCTCTTTACTCACCACCTTAATTCCATCCTTTCAACTCTTTTAATTTCCTCAATTTTTCGATTTTTTCTCTTAAACCCATTTCAATTCCTGCTTCTAATTTCATTCCTATAATTTTTTCAAAATTACCCAGATGAAAATTTTGCACCTTTGAATTGGGTTTTCAAATTTCAATTAAAAAGGTTTGTTCTTTTTTATCTGTTGACTAATTGTTTCAGTTTTTACGACTGTTTTTGTATAAATTTAGTTAATTAATCTCCAAGTAATTACTAATTTTGAATTTTCTTTGACGTTGGATTATCGAAAGTTAATTAATTTGTTAATTATTTTGCTGAAATATTTGTTAAATAGGGAAATGAGTATGAAGACTTGTATGAATATCTTGTGTGGTACGACGTCGTCTGCTGAATGGAAGACTGGTTGGAGTTTGCGATCTGGTGAATTGGCTAATTTATGCGATAAGTGCGGGTAATTTTTCTATTTTAATTGATTTTTTGTTGTTATTTATTTTATGTTTTTCACCCATAGCTTTTTTTACGTGTTAATTTGGTTATTTATATCCTCTAGCTTCAATTTTTGGTGGGAAATTGAAGGTATAATATTCATAATTTGGTTTAATAAGCTCGAGTTCCCGTCTTAAATGAGAATTTGTGTATATTAATATGTTTATTAGTATATGTTAATAGGCTTAGATTCCCATTTGTTGATAAAATTGGGGCATGGTCCGCTATCAGTCGCGGTGAAGTCAGTGAGAGGCGGTACTCATAGACCCGATTCAAAATCCGTAGGCATCAAAACCCGTCTTACCCAAAAATTTGAGATGGAAAGTGACTTGTGTTAAAGGGTGTAAGATATAAATTGTTGCTACCTTAACTTAAAAGGTTGTTTTTTGGCGATTTTGACAACATTGATTGGCCATGTTGGCTCCTTAACGGTTCTATTACTTCTTCTATGTGAGTGAGGTGACTCACAGGTATATGGAGTTGGTGTTTGTGATGGTCGCGTGGAGATTTTTATTGACGCTTTCTCAGATTAAAGATCGAGACATATGTATAGATTGTGATCTTTCTATGACACACGGTTAAAAATTAGAAGTCAAGAAATGAGCTTTTGAAGTTTTCATATTGTTTGGACTATCTTTTAGTTGAACGGAAAGTGATGTGACTCGAGGGTTTAGTGCCGAGAGTAGGAGATATAATTCTTTTCATGAAAAAAAGGAGGTAAATTGGATACTTTGTGGAATCCAAAGTATATTTGGCTCTAAAGAATTGACCTTTATATAGGACTTGCATATGTGAAGCAATAGGATTATCCTCAATAGACGCTAAGACTCAAGCTGTGCTGAACATTTATGCAGGAATTGTAATTTAATGGTAGTATTAAACTGTTGATTCTTCAATCAGGTTGAAGATAAATTTTATTTCTTGAAAATCCTCTTAAGAATTGCTAATGGCTTGTGAATGATTGATATTGGGATCATTGCTTCAATTCCCGTGGCTTGCTTGCATTATCATTGTTTAGGGCTTATGCAATTCTTGTGGCTAGTTTGTATATGGGCGTCACCTCCATGGTGTCTTTATGTAGATGGGTGTCACCTCTATGGTATTATTTGTACATTGCCATCTTCCCCTTCGCGTCCCTTAATTAGTACTCCCTC
>JAGPOY010001156.1:0-18654 GCA_018983105.1 Silene uniflora
CTTTGATTTTGTTTCATTCCAACAGACAACAAAGAGAATATAGAGCCCGTTTAAAAATTTGGCAAAGAATATTTTCAGTCTATGGGTTTAGCTTCTTAAGATGATTGGTTTTTAAACTTATGATGATGTGACATGATTTGCCAATGAGTATAGTTGGGAAGCTGCTCCTACCATTATGGATGCCCCAACTTTTTAGACAGTACTTAAAGCCCTCCTCTGTCCATAATTACCAAAGTTGCCAAGAGTATCGGATACAAAATATTGTTTTAATCGAATGTGATACGTGCTCAATACTTCAATAGGGTATCTGATACGGAGTACATAATATGAAAACTTATAAAAAGCATTGATAAGCTCAGATTTACTATCTGCAGGTGGGTAAGCAAATTCGGTGACCAAGATAATAAATAATAATTATGTAAGCTTCACTAATATCTCTCAAAAAACACTAGCGCACCTCTTTTCCCCACCCCTGACCCAACCTAGGCGGGTAAAGTGTAGCTGGTTAGGAGGGGGGGCATGCAATTCCCGTACCTTTTTCTACTAGAGCTCATCACCTCACACTTTGTACCTCATAACCTCAGTACGCCTCACCCTTTCTAAAACTAAAAATTGATTGATAAGTAAAGTTCTCTCTGATTGTGCGTCACAAGGAAGGCTGTTAAAGTAAGCAGTAAACGTGAGCACAAGGGGAGGTTCTGACTATGCTAAACCATCTTCACCATATCCTTTTTCCCAAACATACAAGAATTAAGATCCTTACCTGGATCAGGGCCTTTGGGGGCGGTAGCACAAACTTCTTGATTTGGGCATCCCTGGCAAGAATCATCTTTTCCAGCATTTTCAGACTGAGGCCCTGGGCAGTCTGATTAATTCAGAGAAAAAAAAAAAAACAAATTAAAATTCATTCAAGAGCCGCTGTAATTCAAGTAAAAAAAAAATAATAAACAAAATTGAATATGTTGAGAGATTACGTTCGTTTGCATTCTCAGGAATTTCAGTAGGACCAGGGTTCTCCATCACTGCAATTGATTCAATACCAAAGAATTCAAAAACTATCAGAATCACAGAAAAGAAAAAAAAGCAAATAAATCAGGTACAAGCAATTATAACCCTTCAAAGTTCAAGTACAAATGCATCTCAAATTTTCAACTTTAAAGAGGTTGCGAGGAAGACAGAAGTCTATAGAGATAAAGCACGATGCAACACTTAATGAAGGAATATGATGTTTCTTCCTCTGAAATAAAACCTTGACTCTCCAAATTTTGTTTTAAATAGGGTTTGCCGTTGTCTGGACTAAGGACTTGTTCAACATTATCGGTTGATGAGGACAAAGCGTAGAGCGTTGCCTTTTTATTTTTCATTTATTGTGGGAGACCCACATCTAAACCTGTAATCTATGCCTCAGCCCTCGTAATTTCCTAGTTTGTCAAACAAATAAGCTCAATTACGCTCCCACAACACTTGTTAAGAAAGTCGCCAATGTTCCCTATAAAGTAAATATCTTTAATCTTGGTGAATAATGTAAATATAACATTTTCTGATTTTCTTCTGGATTAGAAAAACAGCAAATAGTACTCCTACCATCTCAATCATTTGTGTATTGCGAGTTGGACGCTAAAAAGGATGAACAAACAAGCAAACAAAGCCTACTATTTTTATGTGACTCGACTGCTTACTAAGTTCAGAAGATTGGCAAAGCAAACACAAGTCAGAGTTGGGTCGGATATCGGTATAAATGATAGGAACGAAGTCATTATATTTGACATAAACTTGATCTAAAAACACTGTCTTGGTTGGAAGTACCATAAACTTTCCGTCTCAGTCATTTATCTACCTTATATATTCATCGTGAGGGGTATCTTAACAAAAGGTAAACAAATGATTGAGACGGAGCAAGTATATACTAGTGTTCATTACTCCCTTCATCCCAATCATTTATTTACCTTTTATATTCTTTGTAAGGGGTATTTTAATCAAAGGTAGACAAGTGATTGGGACGGCGGGAGTATTTAACAAGATTAACATCACTTAATTAGCATAAATATATACCAAAAATTCAACAACAATATGAAATCTAACAAAACCCCTAATTTTCATAACCCTAATTCACAAAAATCAAAATTAAAATCTGAAAATTACAATTAACTAATTAATAAATAAACAAATTGCACCCTAAACTATAGTAATTATCGCAAAACAACATATAAAACACAAATTAAAAGCAAACAATAGCTTAAAAAAACAAGAATACTAACCTAGAATTCTAGGGTTTCAACTGGTTGGCAGGTGGTCCGGTGAGAGTGGTCGGCGAAGAGCGACGGTCGCCGGCGTGGTTGATGGAGCGTGGGCGGCGGCGAAGAAGGTCTCGCACTTAAAACTAAGACTGCGCGCTTTGTTTGATTTTGGGTAATGTGGAGAAGAAGTGGTCGTCTAAGTATTCCGTGGCTCTTTTCTGATCTCCTAAGTATGTCTTGACTCTTGACCCGTAATCCGAATAGACACGATTGAAATAATTAAACCCGATAAAATTGATCCAACCCAAATAACCTGATCGTACAGGCTCGACGTCCGATTGAGGACCGATATAGTTACGTAACTCGAATTGACCCAACCTATAAAACCTGAATGTTTTTTGGGGCATATTGTTCATTTGCCATAAATAATTTGATAATAGCAAATGTACACCCGACAAAATTAAACCGACCCAGACCTGAATAACCTGACCCGAATGTTTATTGTTGCAAACTGATTAGAGCAACTCTAATGGACGAGTAAAATAAAATTCGTTGTAACTTGATTTGCCACATTGATTTTTCAAGCAAGGCCGCTTTCCGGGCCTTCCGGCTACGTACTATTCCAACGGGGAATTACAACATCTTGTAACTTGGGATCCACGTTTTTATTGTTAACCAATGGAATAATTTAACTTTATTTTTTTTAAAGCAAGCCATCTAGCTTGACATAGCTACCCTGCTTAAAAGTTACACATAGATTTCTAACTTCAATGGTATGCTACATGTAAATAATTTTGCAAATATTGCAAGCAAGTCCCTAGAGATAAACCATTGGAGATGGTCTTGATAATAGCTGACTCGAACCCAAAATGAACCAATCCGAAGGCTATAGACCCAATCCGACCCGGAACTGACCCGACTCGTACCCAACCCCGATTGCCCCATTTGTCAGGTATAAGCAGATCCGAACATGACTCGAACGGCCTGACCCGATCTAATACAAAACTCGACAAACCCGTAAGGCCCGATCCACACCGACCAAATTAACCCATTTACCAGTTTATCTCGGTGAAACTATGGAGTATTAATCAATCAGTCACCCAAACACAAGACTTTGAGAAACCACAAGTCATAATTCCTCCGTATAACAGAACTAGTACCAGAAAAGCTTCCAAATGCTTGAAAACACTGCAAAAAAATGAGTTTCACCAGTACAAATTACACCTCAAATCCATCAAATTTCACCCACATTTTCCAAAAACCATCCATTATTCCAATATTTAATCCATCAAAAACCATAAAAGTAACAAATAATCACCCAATTAAATCAATATCTGCTTCCTTAAACAGCAACAACATAATTGGGAACAAAAACAGGTGGTCTCTTCATGGAATGACTGCTCTTGTCACTGGTGGCACCCGTGGAATTGGGTTTTCTTTCTCTTCTCTTATTTTCTATCCCGGATTATTGAATAAGATCGTCTTACAGTGTGAGAATGAGACGATCATTTATTGGTTAAACACTCGTTTATTACTTACTGTCTCATATTGTAAGACGGTCTTCCACGATAATTATTGATTTTTTTAAGTACCCATCTCTTGTTTGGCTATTGATTTTGTTTCAACTTGATAGAAATGTTTGAAAGATTAGAACTTTATAGGAGTGTATGTTGTTTTACAAATTCTTATTTGAGACGGTTTTAATGAGCATTAGTTAGTGCTAGGAGTATGTTTTTTGATCCGTTTCACGCTTACAACGGTCTTAAAAGAACCTTACTGAGATTGTTTTGGCCTTTTGGGGTTAGGCATGCAAATATGGAGGAACTGGTGGGTCTTGGATCAATTGTGCATTGTGAGAAAGATTAGAATTTTATAGCAAACTATGGTGTTTCGCAAATTCTTGTGTGAGACGGTTGTATCCTTGAAATGGATATAAAGCGACCCATAGTAATGAGCATATAAATTAGTGCTTGAAATATGTTTTTTTATATCTATTTCACGCATACAAGGGTGTTAAGAGAGACTTATTGACGATGTTTTGGGGTAATTTTAGGCATGCAAATATGGAGGAATTGGTGGGTCTTGGAGCAATTGTGCATTTTTCTGAGAAAGATTAGAGCTTTATAGCAATTTTTGTTGTTTTACAAATTCTTTGTTGAGACGGTTGTGAGCGTGAAATGGATATGAACCAACCTATAATAATGAGCATTAACTAGTGTTAGAATACATTTTTGGATTTGTTTCACACTTATTGACGTATTTTTGGGGTTATTTTAGGCATGCAATTGTGGAGGAATTGGTGGGTCTTGGAGCAATTGTGCATACTTGTGCTAGAAATGAAGTTGAGCTTGATAAGTGTTTGAAGAGTTGGGAAGATGCAGGGTGTAATGTTAGTGGATCAGTTTGTGACGTGTCGTCATGGGAGCAAAGAGAGAAGCTTATGGATGTTGTATCATCTCTTTTCAATGGCAAACTTAATATTCTTGTAAGTTACAGTTGAGCATATTCTTCATTTGTTAAGCCTTTTGCGACTCAGCTTTATTGTTACTGTAATTGTGATATTGGTCCTTGAGAGCGTTTTCTTAGGTTTACACCTTTGTTTGGATGACGGGATTTGGAGGGAAAGGATGTAGAAAACTTATTAATGCTTGAAGTGCATTTGGACGGTGTTGAAGCTATGCTAGTATTTGATCTTCATTTGCTTGAATAAACTATACACAAAACACAATCTCTGTGTGCCTGTGTCTCAGTTCTCGAGTATGTGAATGAATTCCTAATGCAAATTAGCTGCTTAGTTGAAACTCTCCTCAACTGTCGATTCTAAAGAATTTTACTTTAAATAACTTGGGTTTCAGGTGAACAATGTTGGGACAAATATTCGAAAACCAGTGGTTGACTACACACCTCAGGAATTTTCTACCCTGATGACGACAAACTTTGAGTCTGTTTTCCACTTGAGCCAGCTTGCTTATCCTCTCTTAAAAGCGTCTGACTTTGGAAGTGTTGTATTCATGTCCTCCGTCTCTGGCATTGTTTCACTGAAGTCAATGTCTCTTCAGGGTGCAACTAAAGGTCAATAACTAGTGACAGACCAACATATTTTAACATTAGTGCGTCATTCTTAACAAGTTTCTCAGGTGCAATTGAAATATAATTTTGCAGGAGCTATTAGTCAACTCACACGAAATTTGGCTTGTGAATGGGCGAAAGACAACATCAGAAGCAATGCTGTTGCACCTTGGTACATCAAAACTTCTATGGTAGAAAAGGTTCTCTATTAATATTCTCAAATATAAAAATATTTTGAATTGATCTATGGAGAAAAATGAAGCAAGATATCCAATTCTAAAAAAAACAGACTGTTTCATATGAGTTTTGATGCTTTAATTTGATGCTAAGTTTCTCCGAAAAGCAGTGTCTGTGGTAATTAGACAACTATTGAGGAGACTAGTTGACTAGTTTTAATGTTTGGTATCTATTTTGACCTTCCAGGTTCTAAGCAATGAAGAGTATGTGGAGGAAGTTTATTCCAGAACGCCACTTCGTCGTCTTGGAGACCCTTCAGAAGTATCATCTGTGGTGGCATTTCTTTGCCTCCCTGCATCTGCTTATATTACGGGCCAAGTTATCTGTGTGGATGGCGGAATGTCCGTCAATGGGTTCTACCCTCAAACTGATTTCCAATAACAATCTAGCTAGCCCATTTCGACTTTTCATCATCAGGTCAGCAGCAAAAGATTTAGCTGAATTTTATCCTACTATTGTTGATGTTGAAGCTCTCTTCCTGCTGGTTTAATGATGTAAACAAATTTCATAATCTGGGGATCTTCGGATGATTTCTTATAGAGCATGCACTTTATAAAATTGAATTCTATCATTAAATATCTTTTCGCCTTTTGTGTCGCGTGCGGAACTTTGAACTGAGGGAAAACAATTTGTCTCCGTTTTTGGGAGGAAGACATAGCAGATTAGCAGTTTGAGGTGTTGGAATTTTTATTTGAATGGATGAACAGTCTAACAGCGCAAACGAAGAGACAAATTTCCAGGTCTTGGGCCATATTCGTCTACTTTTGCTTATTTCTTACATGACTGCATGAGCAGAGTAGACAAAATTCTCTTTTGTGAGAGTTTCCAGGTTTTTGTGATATCTCTTCCACTGATAGGGACATGGGGTCATCTTCAAGCTTTTGTGAGAGTTTCCTTTTGTGTGCTATTGCCAGAAATAGGTACCACCTATTGATATGGCAAAGAAAGCAGTTGTAGTTTGTTAACTGTTAATGGCGTTTACTATTTACTACTTGAAAAAAACGTGTCAGAAATGAGTTCTACATTTACGGGCTGTCAATTACCGACTTCTTATATTTTGTTGGTGTACAAATACCTGACAAAATGCTTTTCTATAGATGTATATATTTTCTTTTCTTCTCATCTTCTGTGACTGTGGAACGCTTGATATGGAAGAAACAAGGCAGATCAAATTAGGAAGCGATGATCGATGGTCTCTCCATGGGATGACTGCTCTAGTTACTGGTGGCGCCAAAGGAATCGGGTATGAGTGCAGCCCTTCTAGTATATTGTCAAATTCATTTTTATTAGTTAAGTTTTTCTATTTGATGCATTTCTGACGGAGCCAAAGACTCAGTATCAGTCTTTTCTTCAGGTTTGTCTGTGTTACAATGACTAAATATTGAGCAAATTCATCTACAACGTCTCGCAGATATTCATTAACCTACTAAAAACTTAAATTGAGAATATATAACTTCCCATATCTGGGTGTCTCATGATCACCTTTCCACGAGGCTGTAACTGTACTATCTCGTATGAGAATTTGTGAAATCTAGTAGTTTTACTGTTACAAGCAAAGGACTGTCTGCTTTGTTGAACCTAAATATCTGATGCATCTGCTTTGTTGATTACTCTAGGTCAAAATAAGTTTTTTTAACCATTACTCTTTACTTATTAAGTTTTTTTCATCATCTAGACATGAAATCGTGGAAGAACTAGCAAGGCTAGGAGCGAGGGTTTATACATGTGATTGGAATGGAGCTGATCTTAACTCGGGCTTACAAATTTGGGAGGCAAAAGGCTTTCAAGTCAGTGGTTCCACCTGTGATGTAGCATCGCATGAACAGAGGGGAAGTCTCATGCAGACAGTCTCTTCCGAATTTGATGGCAAGCTCAATATTCTGGTGAGCATCTTAACTTTTACTTCCTCCATCCCTAGTTTATTAGTATCAAGTATCTGACTGATCTTAGCTTCCAATTGTAAAACAGATTTACGATAAAACATTGTAAAAGCTTTAACAAAGTACCTTGCTGTCCTTATTAGAAAATCGCGGTAGTTAGTGGAGGTGGGGTAATTAAGTAAAGTAATTGACGGTTTTATAATAACCTCTGCCCATCATTTTCTATTTCTTTGACCCAATCCATGATACTACAACTACATGGTCACTGTTCTTAATTTCTTATACTAATTCAAGTTTTTGAAAAAAGAAAAACCAGTTTATGAATAGTACAAAATTCGATTGACGATCTGGAAATCCATATAGGTTAATAATGTTGGGACCAGCATCATAAGGAGAACTGAGGAATTCACTGCTAATGAGTACGCAGCTGTAATGGCAACTAATCTTGAATCGGCGTACCATCTTTGCCAGCTTGCCCATCCTCTTCTGAAAGCATCTGGGGTTGGTAGCATCATCATGATGTCCTCAGTTTCTGGTGTTGTGTCTGTCAATGTTGGTTCAGTTTATGGGGTAACAAAAGGTATAATTGATCTTAATCTAGCTTTATGGAAGCACATAATCCCCAATCAAAACGACGTTCATTTTATCATCTGTCGTCTGCAGATGCAACTCCTCCATATGACCGTCCTTGTATCAAATATATATGTTGTATGTCCTTGGCAGGAGCAATGAACCACCTTGCAAAGATCTTGGCATGTGAGTGGGCAAAGGATAATATCAGGACTAATTCCGTTGCACCTTGGTTCATCCGAACCCCTCTTACTGAAACGGTAATAGCATCTTGCAGGAAATTAATTCTTTATTTGTCATCTTCAGGTCACATTAGATGTTTTCTTATAGTCTTCTTTCTAAGCCTTGCAGGTCCTGGACGACAAAGGGTTTGAGGAAAGAGTAAAAACGAGAACTCCTCTAGGAAGGATTGGGGAGATCCACGAGGTGGTTCCCATGGTGGCGTTCCTCTGCATGCCGGTATCATCCTATATCACTGGCCAGACCATATGCATTGACGGTGGTTTTACTGTCAATGGCTTTTAACCCACTCTATTTCTATGTGTAATGCGACTGATGGCTCCTTGTTCAGACCTTATTTGTTCACCTTTAAAGTTATACTTGATTCATGAAGTACAAGATATATGAAAGCTAATCTATGATGTAAACATGTTGATCAATAATACTCCGTAATACTCCGTAATAATTATCATGCATCTATCTACTGGTTTTAAATGTTCAGATGCATCTGAACAATGTTGTAACTCAGGTTAAAAAGGTTGTTGCTTTCCTTGGTTATTTCTTTGGACATTGTTATTAGAGCTCAGGTTAATGCTTCATAAGCATCAGATATAATGCCAAGTGTGTATCGATTAGGCTTTACGAATTTCGAGGTAAGCATTGATTTGCTCCAGCTGTCGTTGTTATTGCGGTCTTGGACTACCAATCGGAAACTTAACTTTCAAGTACATACATAATATTATGATTGTAAGGAATTAACTTGACCATGTGTAATGTCGTCATTTCGTACAAAATTTAAAGTCGATTTTTTCGTACAAAACTTGCTCTGGATGAATCAGGGCAATGGTTTATAACCACATGACCCTTATCATCATCCGACATGAATGAACAATTAGTACACATTGTCTAGTCAGTTGTCCAAATTTCTCATAGGAGAAAGCAAGCTTCATGCTTTTGTGATTGCTTCCTATTGTGTGTGCTATTGTAGAAATGAGGTCCACATTGATAAATTACGACGAAAAGAGAGAATTGTAGTTAATGGTGTTAGAAATCAGAGGACCGACTTACTCAATAAGACGCTCTTATTCTGTAATTTGTGGTTAGAAATAAGCGTCACATGTATGAGTTGTTATTTACCGACTTCTTAATGCTTTTCTATAAATGTATATATTTTCTCTTCTTCTGTAACTGAGGAACACAGGATATGGAAGAAACAAGGAAGGTAAGTTTAGGAAACGCTGACCGATGGTCTCTCCATGGGATGACTGCTCTAGTCACTGGTGGCACTAAAGGAATCGGGTATGTTTTATCAGCTTATTATCATAAGCCCGTCTCAGATGAGACTTTATGTTTCTGATGCATCTGCTTTGTTGAGATCACTTATGTCCAAACAGGCTTTTATGAACTACTTATAATGTTGTAGTTTTTTTTTTTTCATTGGTTAAACATCCTTTAGACATGAAATCGTGGAAGAACTAGCACGGCAAGGAGCGAGGGTTTATACATGTGCTCGGAATGAAGCGGATCTTGACTCATGCTTACAAAATTGGGAGGCAAAAGGGTTGCAAGTCAGTGGTTCCATCTGTGATGTAGCATCACATGAACAGAGGGAAAAGCTGATGCAGATAATCTCTTCCAAATTTAATGGCATGCTCAACATTCTGGTGAGTATCTTACCGTTTACCTTGCCATAAGCTGAAGCTGTTGAGACCTAAGGTTATGGTGTCGTGATTGTCGATTGATGATTTCCATATCCATATAGGTTAATAACACTGGGATCAACATCAGGAGGAAGACTGAGGAATTCACTCCTAATGAGTACGGAGCTGTAATGGCAACTAATCTTGAATCGGCGTACCATCTTTGCCAACTTGCCCATCCTCTTCTGAAAGCATCCGGGTGTGGTAGCATCATCATGATGTCCTCAGTTTGCGGTGTGGTGTCCGTCAATGTTGGTTCAGTTTATGCTGCAACAAAAGGTACTAGTACTTGAACTTAATCTAGGTAGATGGGACAAGTCTGAGTAACATAATGTGCGACAACATATAAGTTTTCTTGACCTACCTTGTATTCAGGTCTTCAGATTGAGTCGAATCAAACGTGTTTGTTATATGTCCTTGGCAGGAGCAATGAACCAACTAGCAAAAAACTTGGCATGTGAGTGGGCAAAGGATAATATCAGGACTAATTCCATTGCTCCTTGGTTCATCCGAACACCTCTAGGTCAATCGGTAATAACATCTTGCACTATAACTTGATGAATACTAGGATTTCTGGTAGCAATCTTAAGTTGCAAGTCATGCTGCAGGCCCTCGATAACAAAGAGTTTGAGGAAAGAGTACTATCAAGAACTCCTCTAGGAAGGGTAGGGGAGGTCGGCGAGGTGGCTCCCATGGTGGCGTTCCTCTGCATGCCGGTATCATCCTATATCACTGGCCAGACCATATGCATTGACGGCGGTTTTACTGTCAATGGGCTTTAATTTAACCCGGCACTCCGTTTCTCTGTGTAATGCCTCTGTTGTTAGACCTTATTTATTCACCTTTAGAGTCATACTTGATTCATGAAGGACCAGATATATGAAATAAAGCTACTTATGATGTAAACATGTTGATCAATAATACTCCGTAATAATTATAATGAATGAGAAATATAAGTATCATGATTCATGCAGTTATCTACTGGTTTTAAATGCCCAGACGCATCTGAACAATTTTGGAACTCAGGTTATAAATGTTGGTTGCCTTGCTTATTTCTTTGGACATTGTTAGAGCTTTAGGTTAATGCTTAATAAGCACCAGGTATCACGCATGAGTGTATCGAGTAGGCTTTACGAACTTCGAGGTAAGCGTTGATTTGCTCTAGCTGTGTCACTGTGTTGTTGTTGTTGTTGTGGTCTTGTATGTACATTCACTTGTTCATTTTTACCATTTCATAAGTATCAGTAGAGATTCTGATTTCTGGGACTATAATACTCTGTCTCATATGTATATTAGTTTTTTTATTTATTTATTTTTTTTTTTAAATTTTTACTTAAAAATGTTTGTACCATTTAAAAATAAAAATGGTCACATCTGACCATAAAAATGGTCACCTTGACAGTTGAGATTCTGATTTCTTAAGCCTTCAGACGGAATAGGGCGTTCCATCTGAAGGGAGACCTTTTGTGAACCTGTTAACTCTTCAACTATTTTGATTGTATAAGGATTTGATTTGATTTCATGTGTAACGTCGTTTTTTCGTACAAAATGTAAATCGGTTTTTTCAGGCAATGAATTTCACCTTGCCAGTTGCTCTTGATGAATCAGGGCAATGGTTTTTGCAGTCAGACCTATTGTGGAAATGAGGACCATAGTACGTACTATGTAGTCAGTTGTGACTGCTTCCTGCAGTCAGACCTATTGTGGAAATGAGGACCAAATTCATAAATTGGTAATTTATGATGGAAAATTGTAGTTGATGCTGTTAGAAATCAAAGGACCGTGTCTTACCTCTTACGCTATAAGACGGTCTTATTCTATAGCTTGAGGTTAGAAATAAGTGTCACATTTGAGTTGTTATTTACTGACTTCTTAAATGCTTTTCGGTAGATGTATATATTTTCTGTGATGCTTGGACTCTTCACTTCACCCTGAGGTATCCGTACGTGTGGACACGGACACGGACACGGATATGAGTCGGATATTGCTGTTGTATAACAGACTCTTCAATGAAAATAAAAATAGGAAGCCATGGATATAGTGGGTAGGTAAGCAGGTTTATGGCGGCTAATAATCTTTGTTTTATTGTGCCTCCTGCCTTTTTTTTTTGTATATGGGAAGTGGGGTTAGTACACCAATGTGGAATTGTTGAATTTTCAACCAATAAAGAATAAATACCAGCCGAGTCCAATTTCACACTTGGATCCTTTTAAAGCGACTATCCGTGTCCTCGAATTAGAGATTTCAAGGATCCGACACTCAGATCCATACCCGAGTCTGAGCATCACAGTATATTTTCTTTTCTTCTGTAACTGAGGAACACAGGATATGGAAGAACCCAGGAAGGTAAGTTCAGGAAACCACGACCGATGGTCGCTCCATGGGATGACTGCTCTAGTCACTGGTGGCACCAAAGGAATCGGGTATGTTTTATCAGCTTATTATCATGAGCCCGTCTCATAATGAGACTTTATGACATCTAATATATCTGATGCATCTGCTTTGTTGAAATCACTTATGTCCCTTAGACATGAAGTGGTGGAAGAACTAGCACGGCAAGGAGCGAGGGTTTATACCTGTGCTCGGAATGAAGCGGATCTTGACTCATGCTTACAAAATTGGGTGGCAAAAGGGTTTAAAGTCAGTGGTTCCATCTGTGATGTAGCATCACATGAACAGAGGGAAAAACTCATGCAGACAATCTCTTCCGAATTTAACGGCAAGCTTAACATTCTGGTGAGTATCTTACCTTCGACATCATCCCAAATTTATTATCCGTCTTAGAAGTTGATGATCATTTGATGTCGACTTTTCCCCGTTTAATTATCTAAATTTATCCCAAATCTGCCCTGTTTGAGGCTGAAGCGATTTGATGACTTTTTACGAGTTGAGGTAGTTGGCATCTGCACGACGGTTATGGTGTCGTGATTGTTTAAAGAATGCAATAGCCAAGGTTTCGCATCAATTGACGATTTTCGACATCCATATAGGTTAATAACACTGGGACTTGCATCATGAGGAAGACTGAGGAATTCACTCCGAATGAATACGCATCTGTAATGGCGACTAATCTTGAATCAGCGTTCCATCTTTGCCAACTTGCCCATCCTCTTCTGAAAGCATCTGGGGTTGGTAGTATCATCATGATGTCCTCAGTTTCTGGTGTTGTGTCCGTCAATGTTGGTTCAGTTTATGCCGCAACAAAAGGTACTACTACTTGAACTTAATCTAGCTATATGTGATGCATTGTGAACTCGACACATGAACTGGACACTTTTTTTTTGGGGTGAAAAAACATTTTTAAAAATAGAAACACAAACTAGTCGTGTCTGATACTCGGATACACAAGGGGTAGTTCTGCTCCTGCGACCAAGTTTTCTTGACCTTCCTTGTATTTAGGTCTTCAGATTGAGTCGTCGAATCAAACGTGTTTGTTGTATGGCCTTGGCAGGAGCAATGAACCAACTAGCAAAAAACTTGGCATGTGAGTGGGCAAAGGATAATATCAGGACTAATTCCATTGCTCCTTGGTTCATCCGAACACCTCTAGCTCAAACGGTAAAATAGTTGAATCCGACACTTGTACACCTACTCGTGTCATTTTCTTTTTGGTAGCCATCTTATGTTTTGAGTCTTGCAGGCCCTCGATAACAAAGAGTTTGAGGAAAGAGTAATATCAAGAACTCCTCTAGGAAGGGTAGGGGAGGTCGGCGAGGTGGCTCCCATGGTGGCGTTCCTCTGCATGCCGGTATCATCCTATATCACTGGCCAGACCATATGCATTGACGGCGGTTTTACTGTCAATGGGCTTTAAAGTTTAAACCCTCTCCATTTCTCTGTATGTGTAATGCGACTAATGACTTATGCCTCGGCCAGTACTTGATTCATGAACGACGAGATATATGAAAGCTACCTAGAGCTCATCAAGCTAATGCATTAGAAGCACCAAGTATCATGCAACTGTGTATCTTCTACGATTTACGACCCTCTATGTAAGCATTGATTTGTTGATTTGCTCTGATTTTGGTCGCTTTGTTATTGTTGCGGTCTTGTTTTCTACGATTTACGACTCTCAATAAGTATCATGCCGGTGTCTACTGATTTTAAACGCCGTCCGTATTATGTATCTGAACATTTTTGAACTCAAGTTATAAATCTCGTCTTTAACCTTATCCAACCATAATTCGAACTAGGATTACAGCTCCGTAAAGTCGATATCCGTATTAGAATTACAATTATATCAGAACTCTTTAACTGATATCAGTGTGACAGTGTGTCATTAGAATTCTACAAATGCAGATGCAGTACGACACAAACTGTATCTTATTACCTCGAAACTCATCTTATTATGTTAAAACTCGAGTTTTTCAAGATTATTTTATTAAGAGTTCGATGTCATTTGAAAAACTCCGATTCATAAGTATAAATACCTCGTAACGCCCCCTTCGATATCTCACAACTCATCAATTAAATCAGAATTGAGAATTAGCCTATACAACAAAATGATGAAGGGAGTTCTCGTCTTTTTACCTCTGCTCTTCGCCATCGCTTTTGCCCAAGGTCATGAGTCCGCGTCTGCTGATGGAAATCAAATCAGTACCGATATCAACGACCAGAAAATCCCGTGGCACTTCCACGGAATCCCGTTCCATGGATACCATCATCAGTTCATCACCCATACATCCCCCATCACTACTACCTACCACATCCACACTTTCCCCATCGATTTCCACACCCGTTCCCATTCCCATTCCCAAGTCAGCCCCCGTCTTCCCCTTCTACCCCTTCCGACAATCAAGACAACAACGACAATTATCAAATCCCTAGCGGTATGAATGACGAGAAAATCCCGTTCCCATTCCACAGATTCCCGTTCCATGAACACCATCATCATCACCTATTCCCACATCACTTTCCCGTACACCCACACTTTCCCCATCGATTTCCACACCCATTCCCATTCCCATTCCCGAGCCAGGCTCCATCTTCGCCTTCTACCCCTTCTGACAACGGAAGCCAGTGACGCAATCACTTTCTAGAACACCATGTTGAATTGCTCAACATTGCGGAGCTCCATTCCCTTCTAGTTAATATTATGTCTTAGTTCATACAATAAATATGTTTGTTGATAGTATTCATCGTCAACATAGAATTAGTAGTCGATAATCGCATTATTTACAACCTAGAATCATATGATTACAAGTTTGGTAAACGGCGGATTGATAAATTTTCAGCATATTCAAGGCTTTTAGCATGTTTGACTCAACAATCTACTATTTTAAGGTTTGGTAAATGGTATATTGAAAGAGTAGATTAGAGCTCAATCTACTGTTTTCGAATATGCTGCTCCACCCAGTATATTCATATTAGTAGATTGTGAAATATGAATCCGCCAAACATTTACACATAGATACAACAATCTACTAACCACAATCTGCTAATTACCAAACACTTTTACTTAATCTGCTAATTGAAATATACTAGTCAAACCTGTCAATCTAATCTGCCGTTTATAATCTCGCTGAGTACCAAACATGGCCTTAGCAGTCTACAGTTGTATTATTTACGATTTATATCAATAAATTTTAGTATATACCCTTTGTCTTTTTCTTGTGACGCGAATTTGATCAAGTAATGTCTTGAACGTGATATCAGATTATCATTATAAATGCTTATTTCGAAAAAGAAAAAATGAGGCCTCACCCATCAGCTTAAACTTTTGATTGGTTAAGATCGTCTTCTCATATAATATCAGAACCTGATGACCCTAAGGTCCCAAGTTCGACAGCTATTTCTCTCCTATGGATAGCGACTCACAAGTCACAGCAATCTTTGCGGCCAAAAGACAAACTGTATTTAATGGTGTTTTATACGTAAAGAATACCAAATTTGACTATTTGAGGTGTAATGAATTGGACATTATTTCACCTCGCAACTTGACGATGTTTGATGAATCAGGGCAATGGTTCTTAACCACATGAGCCTTATCATCATCTCATGACATGAACATATAATAAGCTGTATTATTTACGTTTTGCATATGTTACTCCCACATTTCACATAGTTGTTGTATCGCATATTCGAAACGTATGTATCGTGTCCACATTTTACAAGAGGTGAAAGAACAATGGCTCAGACAAGTAGCAAAACCCGAGATGAACGATGGTCTCTTACTAACATGACTGCTCTTGTTACCGGTGGTACCAAAGGAATTGGGTATTTTTTTTTATTTTTTTTATTTTTGGTTTCATTGTCCTTTTTATTTCGAATTTAGTTAATAACTTTTTTCAAGTTTATCTTATGACATTACTTATTCGCACCAGCTTAAAATTTTACTATTACTCGAGTATTAATTGAAAATTTTGATTGCCTATCTACATTGCTATCTATCAATGGCGATATATATAAAGGGGCCATGATATATGACATTACTTATTCGCACCAGCTTAAGGTTTTGGTTGAGTTGGTTCATCTATCATGGTACCAAAGCCAGTGTGACCGAAAGTCACGGGTTCGAATCTTGGCAACCTCAAAACCCCTCAAAAACCCTCGGAGTGGAACCCCAACACACAGTACGGGGGAGCCTGTGCACACTAACCACTCTTCAAGCCCAATGGGCATTTGAGTGAGGAAGCGTATTAAGAATAACTATAATAGTTGGGCCTCAACCATCACCTTAAGGTTTTGGTTGAGATGGTTCATCTATCAGAATGTACATACCCTTTTACGGAATCTATAACAGTTGACATGAAAACTGATATTCAAAACAAAGTCTAAATGTTTCATCTTATTAGCAAAATAGCGTTATTTATCGTTTCATGTCGGAGAAGTGTCAATGTCCAACACGATACAACACAACGCGTCTAATCGCGATGGACAAGGGAGTAGCAAAGTCTAAGAACATGTGACTAATGAGTTGAAATTTGCAGATGCGCGGTTGTCGAAGAATTGGCAGGGTTTGGTGCCAGGGTTCATACATGTGCTAGGAACGAGGTCGAGCTTGATTCATGCATAAGCAATTGGACTAACAAAGGTTTTAATGTAAGTGGTTCGGTATGTGACGTAACATGTCGAGTTCAGAGAGAGGAACTCATGAACACTGTCTCTTCCAAGTTCAATGGCAAGCTCAACGTCCTTGTGAGTTTATTATTACCATTTTGTTTTCATTTCTAAATTTCCGAGTAAGCGTTTCCTAATGATCGACAAGGTATACTGTAACTTATTGTGGTTGGATATGCATGTAATTAGGTGAACAATGTAGGGAAGTACATAGTGAAGGCAACGGAGGACTACAGTTCGGAAGATTTCGCTACTATTCTGTCCACCAACCTTGAATCGTCGTACCATTTATGCCAACTTTTCCATCCCCTTCTCAAAACTTCAGGGGTTGGAAGTATCGTCTTCATGTCTTCGGTTGCTGGGGTCGTGGCAGTCGACGCTGGCTCTCTTTATGGAATTACTAAAGGTAATCTAGATGCTGACGAGGTTCGAACCCAGGTCATGAGTACCACCGTTCATGACTTTACCAACTAAGCTAGCTGACTGTCAGATAATAGAGGAGAATTTATAACTGAATGCGTAATTATTATTGATGAGACGATTACAATATATAAGAGATTATCTTAGGGAATACTCCAAGAATATTCCTCCGCATAATACCCTTGATAGATGAACCATCTCAACCAAAACCTTATGGTGATGGTTGAGGCCCAACTATTATAAATATTCCTATTACGCTCCCTCACTCAAATGCCCATTGGGCTTGAAGAGTGGCTAGTGTGCACAGGCTCCCTCGTACCGTGTGCTGGGTTTCCACTCCGAGAGTTTTTGAGGGGTTTTGAGGTTGTCAGGATTCGAACCCGTGACCTTCGCCCTTCGGTCACACTGGCTCTGATACCATGATAGATGAACCATCTCAACCAAAACCTTAAGGTAATGGTTGAGGCCCAACTATTATAAATATTCCTATCCCAAACCCTCATGAGCCACTCAAACCCCTCCTCCAACTCAACTGCTCCTCCATCACAAAACTCACCACCTCCAACTATCCTCAATGGAAACTCCAAATCGACTCCCTCCTCACCGGTTACTCTCTTGTGTCATTCATCGATGGCACACCACCTCCACCGGAAACAATCGACACCGCTGACAAAAAAACTACTGCCAATCCCGCCTACGGCACCTGGTACTTGCAAGACAAACTCCTTTTCGGATCTCTCGCAGGCACCCTTGATGATACCGTCTCTCCCCTCATCACCAACACCACCACCACCCGTGCTGCCTGGAAATTGCTTGCTGACACCTTTGCCCTTCCCTCTCGCGGCCACACCAAGCAATTGAAATATCGTCTCAAATCCCTTCGCCTTAACTATATATCTCCTAATAATAATATCTCTAATATAATATTGATGGGGCATATTCTGCACCGGTTGACCGGGTCAACATCTTGACCAGAGTCAACGCTCACTGACCACGTGTCACACAGCACTGGGCTACTTGACCCTCTCTCGGCCTGACATCAAGCCAGCCGAGGGACGCATACGGCCTCGGTGCTCACTGATCACAAGTCACACAGCACTGAGCTACTTGGGTCTCGGCCTGGCGACCAGCCAGCCGAGGGACTCTCTCGGCCTGACATCAAGCCAGCCGAGGGACGCTTACGCGAGCTCACATCCAGCCGACGGGGCACGTAGACAATGCGTGCCTGCCAGCCTGCCATGGGTCCATACGGCGAAGGGCAGA